>PYSP01000230.1:0-62053 GCA_003049395.1 Pseudohalonectria lignicola
TTCATAAACGGTCGTAATGACGAGGCTTTGCGCCACAGTATCCAGCCTCCCAGTCCACAGTTGGTAGCCACATCCTTCTTCAGTGTCATCCTCCTCTTTCAGGCGTGGTCTATCAAAACGTCCCACAAGTCACAAGAAAAACAGATGCCGAGCCGCCGTCCCGCTGTGATCCCCAGTCTAAAACCTGGATTGCAAAGAGAGGAATGAGTGCCCGTAGGCAGTTCGGCAGCGTGCCAATAGTTATCAACGTCCACCTGGTTTGGAGAATTACATTCGCGACATGACCCGGTCGAAACCATCAAGACCCCAGCGTTAGATCGGTTTTAGTGCGACTCGTCCTTGATGAGAGCGACAATCATGCTGTAGAGGTAGAAGAAGAACATGACAAGGTGGAAACCGAGCTTAATAAACGATTCCTACAATATCAACTATTAGCAGGAGCTCGGCGCAAATCCATGGCATGGGCACGTCGGGGGTCAGCGATGCTGGGCAGTCTACCTTCTTATGGATGTTCAACTTCCGGAAGATCTCGGTGGCGTCCAACAGGTGAGTGTTGTCCACAATCCTGGAGGCAGCATGTTAGCATCCTCCGAAACCCAGCGGCCGAAACGATTCGGGTAGCCAAGCGCCCGATCGGTTCCGGTCAAGAAGAGAGGCATGCGCAAAACGTACTTCTTGATGTTCCACCCAAGGAGCGGCAGGTTAAGGATGAGCGGAAGCCAGTATCCGTTGATCAGAAAGACAAACGTCAGGAATCCATGCACGGCGGCCTCAGGGATGATATATGTGTTCAGTCGGTTGCAGAGGTCGATCGGGTTGATATAGTCGCTAATAGTCCCAAGAAATCGCGCAGTCAGTGCCAATCTTCAGAGGTATACAGAAGAGAAGAAGAAAAAGTATCTTTCTGGAGTCCAACTAGGGGTATGGGAGCACAAAAATGGCCATGCATAACAGATACGTGGTGTGCGTCGCGAGTTGTTCTGATGCGGGACTGCCGGAACCAGCCGGACGAAGAGCAAGGCGAGAGGCGGGCGCATCCATACCATTCCAAATCGCTGTACATGATGGTGAAGAAGACCTGCAGAAACAGGTTGACGGCGTTCACCAACACCGCGAAGAGGTAGAGCCACGCTTCTCCAGACATTATGGTGTTTGTTGGTGGATTTTGTTTGTTCTGCGGTGGGGGAAATCTGTCCGCTTATTCGTGCACACGAGGGGCTCTAATCCAGGGAGCCGAGACAGCGCCTAGTGAGCTCAGCAGCGTGGTCGATAGGTAGGTAGTGACGTGCACAACAGTGCTTGAAGCTCCTTCTAACGGGAGGGGTGGTGGGCGCGCGAAGGAGGGGATCGGACGAAGAGACGCAGTGGGGACCCGGCAGGAAAGGGAGGATAGGTCCGAGCTATGAAGCCTGTGAAAGTTGATGGTGTGGAAGGTGTTAGATATCACTATCTCCCAAATAAAGAGGGCGAAGTGGCGTGTCTCGCCGTCAACGTGGCAATCGTACCTTGGTTCGAAAAGGGAGAGGATATCTGTCCTTGGCTACCGGTCGCGGAGGTGGTGGTGCGGTTGCGTGGAAAAGTTGGCCTAGGCGGAGAGCATGCTGGAGCCAGAGCAAAAAGAATGATGAAAGCGGCTCCCCCCGGACGCACAGTCGCACACAAATGCTGCCTTACCAAGAATGGAGTGGCCCGAGCTTCAAGGTGGCTGGGTCTGCGTGGCAGGCAGTCGTTGTCCACGCCAAGCCCGCGGTCTGCCAGCTTGGCAATGGCGGCTCAGATAGGATCAGATAAGAGCTTGGCCATGAATAACACAATTGCACGTGGGAACCTCTCTGGTTCAACTTCGCGTAGCAGTACGGATTACTTACGTACCTACGGAGTATTACATTCTTCTCCATCTAGGTAAGCTTAGGTACTGTCCACATCGGGAACTTGGATGTTGTTTTCCTGGTGTTTGTTTACTCGAAAATTAGGTATGTATAGATTTGCGTAGCAGGCTACTACACCCAAAAACTGAAAATCGCCACATTCTCCAAAACCAAGTTTGCCTCCTACACCAGCCCGTCAACAAGCTTCATCCCGCCAATTACTCCCTCAAACTCCCCTCCGCCAATGATCTCAAGCGGCGCCTCGATCGCCATGCGCTCCCAAACAAACCTCTCCCCGTTCCACCCAATTATGGTGAGGAACTCCATCGGCTCACCGGCCCCCTCGACGTCCAAGTACGTCCTTGTGCCACTGCCGATCAGGCTCGCGTTGGTCCACTCGCCAACGGGGAATGTGTAGTTGAGCGCATAGACGCTCTCGCCGGAGAAGAGCATCACCGCGTCGACGGTCCCGTTGCCGAACCACAGCGCGCTGTCCCGCCCCGTGAAGATGGGGCCCTTGGCGTCCGACGTCGGCTTGACCGAGAAGGAGAGCGTGTAGTTGCGCCCCTTGGAGCTCAGCGGCGTCGTGACGCTGCACGACGGCGTTAGGAGCAACCCCTCGGCTGTGTTGGCGCACCCGGTGGTCGCGTGGTACCCGTTGCCGGACGTGTCCTTGAACCTGCCCTCGCAGCCCCTGCCGGTGGCGAAGTTGTACTCGAGGATCGTCGGCCCGACCGAGGGGATCTTCCTTTCCAGGTTCTGGCCCGGCACGAAGGGCTGGAGCGCCGCAAAAAGCGCAGGGTACTCCATGTCGGTCAGTTCTCCGCCCCATTGCTTGTCTGCAAGGGCCGGCAGGCCGTCGCGCCAGGAGTAGTACGCCTCCAGCACGGTCGTTGAGTTAGGCCCGTAATCGTTCCAGAGCGGGGCGATGTGGCCCTCGATCATGGGCTCGTCGCGCGGAGAGTTGTTGGTCGCGTTGTTGGGGTCGAAAATGTTGGGCGCAAACGCAGACCTGTCGGTCGAGCCGTGGAAGATGAAGTCCTGGTTCAGCACTTGGGGATACGGCTCTGACCACTTGCCGACGATGTAAACGCGGTCGCCCGAGTTCATGACGCTATAACCGTTGTTCATCCAGTCGAAGATGGGATTTCCCTCCCATGGCGCCCAGTGCTGGACAGAGACTGTCGTGTTGACTTTGGGGTTTGCTTCATATCAGCGCCCGCTTGATCATGACTGCACTGGGATGGATCCAAAAGAGGGAACAAGGAGAGACAACAGAGCGGCCGGGAGAGCGTACCATAGCCGCCATCTGAGGGTGGGAAAGTTCCCCAGACTCGAACCTTCTTCCCCGACTGAGCAGTGATGAAGTCATTCATCTCGTTCACAAAGCGAGTATACTCTCCGGCAAGGGCACTAAATGTACCATATCAGACATCCGCTCGCCACACAAAATTTCGACCTTTTGGGGGAATCGCATTCACGACATTCAACTTACGCTTCCGACAGAGTGTTGTCTCTGTACTCATCCGCACCTATGGACACAGCCTTGCTCTGGAACCACGGCAGGAAGACTCCCCAGATGGCCTTGACGGTCGGGATGGTGTCTGGATGGGAGACGTTGAGCAGACTGTAGTCAGTGGATATGCCGAGCTGGGGCTTCCATTGCGAGATGACGAGCGCATGGCCCGGCGTCTCGATCTCTGGCAGGATTGTCACTCCCCTCGCGGCGCATTTGGCCTGGATTTCATCGAAGACTTCACGGGTATACGACTCGTTTCGTCGCTTGTTCAGACCCTCGACGGCTGGGTCGTCCGAGGCCAGCCGGAAGGCGGCGTACAGGTCCATCTGGCGCTCGAAGCTGTATATCCGCGCGTTGTTCCAGAGGTTATCGCTCAGGTGCAGTTGAAAGGTGTTTTGCTTCCAGAACGACATGTAGGAACACATCTCGATCAAGAAGTCTGCGGGATAATAGTGCCTTGCAGCATCGATCTTGGAGTTTAGGGAAGGAGGTCAGCCTGGCGCAGCCCCTGTGATCAAGGAGTTGGGGCGAAGCGGGCAGGACACCAAACAAAACACAGCACCCAGCACAGAACAAAACATCACATACCATCATACCACGGCTCCCCAGACCACTTCCCCAGCCTGGGCTGTCAACAGCACGTCCCAATGGCACAAAACCTTTCCCCAACAAAGCCTGTTGGAGCAGCGTCCGCGTGCCCCACCAGGCCCCCAGGGGGCTGGCGCCAGTGATGGTGACGCCCTGGGCGGTTATTTCGAGCATGTACCCCTCAGATGTCTCCCGGCCAGCGACATCAAGGTAGTCCTCCGCGTCCCCCACCGTGAGGAACACGGCGTCAACTGCGGCAGCTGTTCCGAGAATGACCGAGACATTGAATTTCAGGACCTCAGCCAAGTCTCCAGCAAAGGTCTCAGCGAACTCCTTCAACGTCGGGGGGATGAGGGTTAGGCCATTGGTATCCCTTGAGTCTGCGAACGCCTCATCGACGATGATAGTATATAGGCCGGAGACATCTAATGTGCCGTCGCCGACATATTCGAATGGAACTGTGGGAATGCCGGGGAGGGTAGCAGCAGATGCGGCGGCAGCGAAGGCCAGAGTATAGGTGATGGCAAGCCTCATCTTGGGGACCGAACCAGTGTTGTCCGGCTAGATATTGGCTCACACATGATCTCCAACAGATTAACAAAGATGCAGACTCCTCGCCTATATACACTATTTTTCGTTATTTGCACCCGATAGTACATAGTGCCAGAAACTAGGGTCTTTGTCCCAGACATTTCGTCACAAATTGAGGAGTCGTTGGACCTGGACCGGTCCTGGTCGACGTTACTGTCGTTGATGCGACGTCGTTGTTGCTACCTAGTCCCATATCTCCCCTCATACATAGGTATGCACGGAAGAGCCCCTCTCTCCTCATATTTTCCTGTTCTTGCTAAGGAAGGTACATTCCTGTTGTTGAGATTCCCCGAGTTCAGGAACTCAAACAGCCGGAATGCACACAATTAGCCACCCGTAGTGGTAACGTTGCACCAGTGTCGTCGAGCACTGCACTTCCCAAGCCACTAAAACTATGCCATGTTAGTTTCGAGGAGGCGGACCCTGTAGGAAGACCCGGGAAGTTCATCCCAACCCCTCGAGACATTCCGGCGCCGGGGTCCGGGCTGTTGTTATCTTGCCTCGGCGAATGTCGAATGAACAAGGGAGCGATAACAACCGACATCGATTCGGTACTTCGGCCGAAGCCCCGCATCGCACAGTCCCCGCCCAAGGTTCAGTGTCCACTACCCAATACTCACTCAATACACAATGCCTACAACTCCGGACCTGGTACATGGCAGAATCAACATGGGATCATTTCATTGAGCTTTTCTGGCCTGGCATTTCCGTTGAATGTGTGCGGTCAATGGCCTAATGCCCCCACAGTCAGTCCAACGTTTCCCGGCGTGCCATGCCTTCGAGGTTGCCCTGTCTTGGCTGTCAATCGAGAGGCAGGAAAACCAAGGCGCACCAAGAGTTTTGGTCAGCCATCCACTGAGTATACCTCGTGCGTTTTGTTCCCACAAATCGCAGAACTCCAGGCCTTATCGGTGTCGATCTTGGTTTGGCTGCATCCACGTGGACGTGGTAGACGAGAATGATCCTGGTCGAGCAACATACCTCTGACAGGGGGTCAGGCCTACCTACTACCTAGGTAGGTTTCCAGGTGAAAGCCCTGGACCGATGTGCCCCGGGCAGAACGCCCCGAGACCCAGCCCAGTCCTTGCACCATCGCCCACCCACAGAAAGCATCAACTTGCAACCTCTCGATGGACGCTTATTAGTGAGCCGTCGGTTGATTGCTTTACCGGATACCTACCTACTTTTGGCCATCCTAGACGGAGACACTGGGCTTAAGGCATGGGCTCCGAACGGAGCGGCGGAGCCCCCGGGGAAGAATAAGCCTAGGTACTTACCTTATTTATCCGCAAAATCAAGCTCTCGCCAACCCCTGTCCCATCCCTTTCTCTCATCTGCGCGTGCACATGCTTTGGACAACAGTGGCAATATCCGCCTTTGTCTAGAACCTGCACAGACAGAAAGACCTCGAAGTTTACATTACAAGAAACAGGGGGCTGACTTCTGCTCTTCGTTTTCCTTAAGCACACACACGTTGGGGACCCGGTTTTGGGGACTCCTCAGAAGTATCTACATATATGAGCCGCGAGCTCCTTCCGGGGGAATGCGGGGGATTGTCACACGATGAAAAGCACGAACTGGACGGCAGCGACCGGCTGTTTGGCTAACAATATACTGATTTGCCAAATCTCCCGGTCGATCATTCCCTATTTCTATCGAATGGAGAAAAGCTCTCCCCAATGTACAAAAGCGGTGGCTCCAAGTTAGGACGGAGGCATGGCGCCCTGACAATGAGCTCATCTTAAATGAACCTCGTCGAAATCTCGCCAAGCGCCATCATCCAAATGGGAACAATAAGAGCAAACGGCAGTGCGGCATCACGGCAACGGCATGCTCACTGGAACCTGGATTTCGGGATGCTCCCAGTGTCGGGGTCATTTATGTTTCTTTCATGAATGCTCTTCCTCTATAAAGAACTCCGGGATTTCCTTCACCAATGGAGCATCAAAAATTGATACTCTCAGAGGGGAGAAGAAGGCCTTTTAGATGCTCAGACTTCCTGCCGGTTTGTCATAGGGATTAGGGACGGACGGGCCTGGATAGACATTTTCATGACGCAATCTTAGGGTCTCACTACCACCGTCTATCTGGTCGGCTGAGATGTGGCTTCCCAGCCCCTCCATACTTGTAGCTTTCACATTGCTGCTCGTCCTGTTCGCACAGGATGTGGATGGCAGATCACTCCGGGAGCCTCGAACGGGACGAGATAGGCTCAGAAAGCATGGTGGGAGAGAACAAATGATGAGGGCCCTCAAGCGGCAGGCGGGAAGCGCTCCTCGGGCCGACGCTAGCCAGGCAGCTTGCGGTGCCAGCTCTCCAGCGAACATCACTGCCCCGAAGCGGAATCTTTGGAATCAGTTGAGCAGCGAGGAGGTGGACTCAGTTGTGGAGTGGCTCTTTGAACAGCAAGACCTCAACCTCACATCCTTTGAGGATGCGGGCGAATGGGATAACACCATGTGAGTCTCTGCGCCCTTTGGTGCTTGCTGTCTTGTGAGAATTGTGAGAACGCCAGACTGCCAGACCGGTGTTCAGGGGTAACGGTGGGCGGTTACAGACTCACCAGCTCAGACATGGCTAACAGGGTGTGCAACCACGCACAAACTTCAGTCTCCTGGTGGAAACAATGAGACCGAACAAAACCGATGCCCTCGAGTATATTCACGATGGAGGAAAGGAGCCACTGAAATACGCGCGGGTCACGCTGGACAAGAGAGCCACAATGAACCCAGTATATGCAGATATACTGGTGGGCCCTTTGCCAATTGACCGGTCGACGGCATCCTGGCAGCCCCTTGGCTACCCGTTTAACAAGGGCGCGAACGGACAGGTCCGAAACCTCAACGCCGACGCAGACGAGGCGCTCTGGAAGTTCCTCTATCGGCAGGCCGCTACTATCAGGGACATTACCATGGATCTCTTCAACGGGACCATCATGGGGCGGCGCAACGACACCCTCGAAGTCTGGGGTATCGACCCGCTCTGGCAGGAGGATGACGGGCGCATCCTCCGCTGGGACACCTTCTGGAACCTGGCCCGGGACTACTCGGACGCGCAGACCATCATGCCGACGGGCCTGTTTGTCTTGTCGGACGTGACGGGGAGGGACCCGAAAAAGTGGAAGGTCGAAGGGTGGCTGTACAACGGCGTCTTCTACCCAACAGCGGAGGAGTTCCGGGCCGCGTACTGGAGCGCCGGGTTCGAGAAGCTCGGCGTCAACGTCGAGGGCGACTGGGCGAGGACGGACCAGCAAGGGCCCCCACTGCCACAGGACTCGCGGCACCCGCCCGTCATGGTGGCTCCGGGTGGCTCTCGCTTCTCACTGGACAGGGGCCAGCGGTACGTCGAGTGGATGGACTGGACCTTCTACATGGGCTTCACGCGCGACGCCGGCGTGGCGCTCTACGACGTGCGCTTCAAGGGCCAGCGGGTGCTGTACGAGCTGGGCATGCAGGAGGCGCTCTCACACTATGCGGGCAACGACCCTGTCCAGTCCGGGACCGCCTACCTCGACACCTTCTACGGCTTCGGGCCCTACACCTTCGAGCTGGTCAAGGGGTACGACTGCCCCTCGTACGCGACCTACCTGGACACGACCTACTACGCGGCCGACGCCGACGCCACGCACCCGCGGAGCATCTGCCTCTTCGAGTCGGCGGTCAACCACCCGATCCAGCGGCACAGCACCGACATGTACGTGAGCGTGACCAGGAACACGCAGTTCGTGGTCAGGCAGGTCTCGACCATCGCCAACTACGACTACATCTTCAGCTACGTCTTCGCCCTGGACGGCTCCCTCTCCATCGACGTGCGGGCCTCGGGCTTCATCCAGGCGGCGCACTACAAGGGGAACGAAGATTACGGCTTCCATATCCACGACTTCCTCAGCGGGAGCATGCACGACCACGTGCTCAACTTCAAGATCGACTTCGACGTGCTAGGCACGGCCAACACGGCGCAGCTGGTGAGGCCCGTGCCCGCGACCCGGTCCTACCCTTGGATGAGGCACGGGGGCGGCAAAAGGATGCAGCAGCCGCGCAACACGATGGCCCTGGAGCGGAGGACCATCAGGGATGAGACCGAGTCGCGTCTCGACTGGGACGCCGAGGGGGCGACGCACTTCCTGGTGGTGAACACGGACGAGCGGACGGCCCAGGGCGAGCCCCGCGGGTACCGGATCCTGCGCTCCTCCCCGACGGCGCGGCTGACGGTGCGGGACTCGACCGTGCTGGGCAGGGCGGCCAGGTGGGCCGAGCACGACGTGCAGGTGACGCGGGCCAAGGACACGGAGCCGTGGTCGTCGCACCCTTACCAGAACCAGGACGTGCGCGACCCGCCCGTCGACTTCGACCGCTTCTTCGACGACGCCGAGCCGCTCGGGCAGGAGGACCTCGTCGTCTGGCTCAACCTGGGCATGCACCACGTGCCCCACTCCGGCGACCTGCCTAACACCGTCTTCACGGCGGCCCACACGGGCGTCCGGCTCGTGCCGCACAACTTCCTGCCCCAGGACGCGAGCCGCTCGACCGTCAACATGGTGAGGCTGTCTTACGAGGAAGGGGTCACAACCGAGGTCCTGCTCTTCGGGCAGAGCCAGGAGGTGTGCGAGCTGGCGTTTGAGCCCGTCGAGGCGGGGCTCTGGGCTTACCAGGGGGCCGGGAACGGCGGGGTGGTTGCGGCGAGGAAGTACGGCTATAACCCGAACAACCCGTTCCACGTTGGGGATGGGCCCTTGGAGGCTCAGGGGGAGTAGGATTCAGGGGCGATATACCCAGCTCCCTCCCTAGGTACCTAACCTAGGCCAGGTAGCCCAGTACCCGCTCACCCTTCAGCGTTGCAATTCCCCTCATCGCGCTCACTTTCACATGAGGATGTGGACCAAAAGGGGGACACACCCACACCATTGATGCCGCAGACTTGGCGCCCTATAGCATCATGGCACTCACGCCTGCCAACCATGTCTATCCATCCACGCTATCCCGCCAACGCCCCTTCATGCTCATGCCGTCCACCCTTTTCAAAGTTCGCTCCGATGCTGAACCCGATATATACGCGCCGACGAACCACCCATCCCGGTTTGTGTGTGCACATAAATAAAATATACGCAGACATATCTTACTTCCCAAAACAGCAAAGCAAGCCATCATCAACACGACCGGCCGCACCGCCCCCCTGATAGCGCCCGCCAGTCTACGCCTTCCCCATACGCTATCGCAATAACACTTACGTAACCAACCAAGCCCTTTCATGTGCACCTCACTTAACTTTTCCCACTGGCCTCCGTTTTGGCATCAGCCCCATTGGCCGCGGCCGCTGCGGTTTCAGGCATCGGTATGGGTCCACCGGGCGAGTCGGCCTTCCTTGCCGTGAGGATCTCGACGCCCGTCTCGGTGACGAGGAGTGTGTGTTCTGTTAGAAGGCGGGGAGGGAAAGCGTGGACCGAGCTCCTGTCAGCAACAAAAGAAGCAGGCCATACACTTAAAAAGTAATGCAGCGAGAGATGACGAGAAAACTGCGCCAAACCACCTACCAAACTGTGCCGTCTTCTTGCCGTCGACCGTAGTGCTAGTCCAGTTGTCAGGCCAGGTGACGTCCCTGTACTTGCCGAGTGCGATCATGGGCTCGATGGTAAAGGTCATTCCCGGCTTGCACTCCCCGACCGCCTTGTTCTTCGCGTAGTGGGGTATGTTCGGCGGGCAGTGGAAGATGGAGTTGATGCCGTGGCCGACGTAGGTCCGGATCACGGAGCAGCCCTTCGACTTTGCGTGCTTCTCGATCGCGTTGCCGAACTCCCTGAACAGCATCCCGGGCCGGACCAGCTTGATCGCCTCGTCCAGGCACTCGCGCGCCGCCTCCACCACCCTCACCGAGTCCGGGTCCGCCCTGGCCCGGTCGCCCACGTAGTACGTCTCGTTCAGGTCGCCGTGATAGCCCTCGTGGTAGAGCGTCACGTCCAAGTTGACGATGTCGCCGTCCAGGAGCACACGCTGGTCCGGAATGCCGTGGCAGATCACCTCGTTCACCGAGGTGCAGACCGACTTGGGGAAGTGGTTGTAGTTCAGCGGGGAGGGGTAGGACTGTCGACAATGGTTGTTTCAAAACCCACCAGAGGTTTGTTTGTCTGTCATCAGCAGAGGAGAACGTTCTATGGTGGTGCTGGGGAGGGGTCAAGAAAGGGAAAGGGAAAGGGAAGGGGAAGGGGAACAGAAAGCAAAGGCGGGGGAAGGAAGGGGGCCAGTCCGCACATTCCGCTCGATACACGCCTTGTGCACGACGTCATCGATGTAGTCCGTCGTCACGCCCGGCCGGACCGCGGCAGCGGCTATGTCGAGCACCTCCCGGGCCAGCCGGCAGACCTTTCGCATGGCCTCCTGCGCCTTGGCGTCCAGCGTCTCGATCTTGTTGGCCCGCACGAGGGAGCGGCCGTGCTTGGGGATGCCGTCCGAGGCGTAGTCCGGGTGCGGGATCGTCTTGGGCACCTCGCGCTTCTCCGACAGCGGGTAGACTGGCCGGAGCGGGCCCGTGTAGTTGAACGTCGGGAATGGGTTGTAGAATCCGGTCTCTGCATCGGGCTTAGACACGACCTTTGGAGGGAAGAGGTGGTTCAATATACTGTTTTCTTGTTTGTGCACTGCCTTGTGCGTGCTCTGTTTTTTTTTTTTTTTCACATTGTTTCACCAATGGAGTTCCAAGTGTCAGCGATATAGTCGGAGCCTAGGTCGAGGAAGGCAGAAGGGCCAAAAAGAGGTGGTGGGATTTTACCCAGTTCTTCTTAAAGCAATCCTGCGAGCAGAAATAACTGTCCTTGACACCCAGCTTCAAACAGGTGGGACATTGCAGGGAGCTCGCGTCGTTTTCGCAGTCTGCGCCGAGACATTTCCGCTTCGAAGGAGGTTCTGAGGTCATCGTGGGCGGTCCAAGGGGGTAGCAACCTACGATCGTTAAAGTTGGGGTTTGGAAGGGCGGCTCACGGTGGGGATGGTCAAGCTTCGGAGTCGGAAAGAAATAAGAAGTTGAAGCCCTGCGCTGCAAGGGGATATAGATGTAGGGAGAATTCGGTGAGGCAAGGTCTGCGTCGTACCGACCGTATCCAACGTTCGAAATGTTTACCTATTCAACCAACGTGCAACCAGGCTCAGTCATGCTGCCATGCACAGGTCTGCCGATTGATCACGCCCTTTCGTCAACGAAAAGGTGGGCAGGGGACAAGGATTGACGCAGGGCTGTGGGTGGCGCCCCTGTGAACATGGAGCGGGTCTCGATGGGAGTCTTGACCTCTATCCTAGCGCTCAGTTGGTACAGGTCGAGGCCTAACCCCACTAGAGTAACAGTTCACCAGCCAGTGGCTCACACTTCGCTGAAGCCAATTGCCTCAGCCCGCCGGGATATTGCCGGCCGATAGCGGGTAGGGACGGAACGATCAAGGTTTGTCAGGGTCCCGGATGGGCGGGAATACGAAGTGTGGTGGTCTTTCATTACTTTTTCTTGCCTCAATTCTACTTTCTTGTATTAATAATGTGAGGAACATGGCAGAGACAAGACCATGGATTGCACTTAGTTGAAGAGTCTCTGACTTAAAGCTTCCCTTAAACTTTCTCGCTCACTTCAGTTTCTGAGTTGGAAGCCTTCATTGGTTGCAGTTGCACCACGGTAGAAGGAGCAGGCGTTGAAACCACAGTTGAGCCTTCCGCAGTTCGACTGGAGTGAGCTGCAGCAGCATCCATGATGGGTCCTCCAAAGCAGAAGACTGTCGTGGTTGGTGCTGGCCCAGTCGGGTCATTGGCCGCGCTGTACGCTGCTCAGAGAGGCCGTCAGGTTGAGATATATGAGCTTCGAAATGGTGAGCTCAAACCCCAGACGCTTCTCTGCCTCCTTCACCTTTATCTCCTTCACTTTTCTCATTGAAGCATCACAATGTAAAGATCCAAGCCGACCTGTCATGGTGAAGTTGCCATTTACGTTTTTTGGGGGGTTTAAATCGCTCTCTTTCAGCTGCCATAGTGTGACAAACCGTCAAGTGAAGAAGACCTGTTCCGTTGACCCACGCTGTCTCACCACTGGTTTGCAGACCTCAGAGATCCTTCCACCACACCTCTCAACTTCACCAAATCTATCAATTTGGCTCTGTCAGAGAGGGGCATCAATGCCCTCAAACATTCTGGCCAGTCTCGAATCGTAGACCATGTCTTCTCCGCGACGATCCCCATGAGGGGGCGGATGATCCACGGCAGGCGCCCCAACGGCGAGCTATACGAGCAGTCTCAGGACTACGATGCCCACGGCAGGGTGAGTGCCAAAAAAATAAATATAAATTTTTACATTGACGCCAAAATGCTCAAGGCACGGGCTCACTGACAAACAGCCCGGGTAGACAATCTTCGCCATCGACCGAGCCGGGCTCAACAAGCGGCTCCTTGATGTGCTCGAGGAAATGCCCAACGTGACCATCTTCTTCAACCACAAGCTCACGGGCGCCGACTTCCGCGCCCGAAAGGCCTGGTTTGAGGTCCAGGGGAGTAGCACCAGCGGCGACAAGCTTACCACGGGGCGGGCACGGGAGATCGAGATCGACTTCGACTTCATGATTGGCGCGGACGGCGCCCACTCGGCGGTGCGCTACCACCTGATGAAGTACGCCCGCATGGACTACCAGCAAGAGTACGTGGACGCCGTCTGGTGCGAGTTTCAGATCAAGCCGAGGGAGGTGGAGGGTACAAGCGCAGCCGCCTCCTCCTCCGCCTCCCCCCACTCTTCCGTCTCGACAGACCCCACGGCGTCCAAGTTCTGCATCTCCCCGAACCACCTGCACATTTGGCCGGGCCGAGACTTCATGTTCATCGCCATCCCCTCGGAGGACGGCTCCTTCACCTGCACGCTCTTCATGCCGGCGGCCGAGTACTCGGCCCTCGAGGCGGAACCCTCCCGCCTGCCTGCCTTCTTCGACTCGCGCTTCCCCGGCGTGACGGGGCTGATCCCTCCGCGGGAGCTCGTCGCCTCGTTCCGAGCGAACCCGCACCTGCCCCTCATTAGCATAAAGTGCAACCCTTACCACTTCTCCTCCTCGGCGGTCGTCGTCGGCGACGCCGCCCACGCCATGGTGCCCTTCTACGGGCAGGGCATGAACGCCGGGCTCGAGGACGTGCGCATCCTCTTCGAGACGCTGGACAAGCACGCTGAGGTCGCCGCGGGGCCGTCCAACAACGACCCCTCCGCTGCTGCTGAGGGCGGTGGCGGATGGGCGGAGGACAGCGAGGAGGTGGCGGCCCAGGCTCAGGCCCAGGCCCAGACGCAGGCCCACCACCGGGCCCTCGCCCTGGCCGAGTACACGGCCGTGCGCGTGGCCGACGCCCACGCCATCAACGACCTCGCCCTGCAGAACTACGTCGAGATGCGGGCATCGGTCCTGTCCCCGGCGTACCGGCTCCGCAAGTCGCTCGAAGAGTTCCTCTCCCTGCACCTCCCCTGGCTCGGCTGGCAGACCAAGTACGCCCGCGTCTCGTTCGGCAACGAGCCCTACTCCGAGGTCGTGCGCAGGAGCGACCACCAGGGGCGTGTCATCGTCGGCGCCCTCGTCGGCGCCCTTGCCGGCCCGCCCGTCGTCGCGGCCGCCGCGGTGCTGTTCTTCAGGTACAGGAGGGGGGTCGGGGGGGCTGCAGGAGCGCTGCTTGGGTGGGTTCGGGGGCTTGTGACGAGGTCTTAGGATTGCGGTGTGGTTTTTGTCTTCTGTATATACCTTTTTGTCCTTCTAAGGTTAACGCATCAGATGTGAATACCATAATAGTTGGGAAATGCATAGGTGAGGAGGCATTTTAGGAAGGCATTTCTATGCCCAAATCCGAACTCTATTACATATTGCTGACTTGCGTGCCACGAGGAGGGTTGTGTGGACCCGACTGATGTTCTCCCTATGCTTTTGTCCTAACGGGGGTTGCACTGCGTTGGACACTTGACACCGATACGGCATGCAATCTGCCCGTTTGCTTGGACCCTGGTTGCATCCGCTTCTGCAGCACAGTGACGGGTTGTGGGGGCGGTCACTATCATACTTAGTTAGGTATATAGGGGTATTCGCAGGCCTTATGTCTTATCATATCCCACCCCCGACTGACTCCCGAAATCCAATTCACCGATCGATCCCATGGCGTCTGAAATCCAGATCCGGGCTGCACGGGAGGGTGATATTCCTGCCGTAACAGAGATCACTTCCCATTATGTCCTCAATACCGTGAGCAAACATCATTGTGCTTTTTAGAGCCCTTCCCAGATACATCCGCGATGCTAACGTTTTATGCCGTCAGGTCCTTTCCTTCGTGGAGCAACCCCCATCTCACGGCGAAGTCTTGTCACGGTTCCAGTCCATTGCGGCAGAGGGCCTCCCTTTCATCGTGGCAGTCCTGGCCCCTTCCGATGGCGAGGAACTGCTGCTGGGGTATGCCTCCGTCAAAGGTTTCCGCGGGATGAAGGGTGCCTACCGGCACACCGTCGAGCTTTCTCTGTTCTGCCACCGGGACCATCAAGGCAAGGGCATTGGGAGCTTGCTTCTCCGACACCTGCTGGCGGCGCTGAGGGACCCCAAAGAGTTCTGCTCGCTCTATCCGCCCTCGGTCGAGAGAAGTCCCGATGGGTCGCCGAGGGAGGTCAGGCAAGTCCTAGCTGTGATGGCGGTCGACGATCAGGGGAAGAGGGGCGGGATGGCGCTGAAGGAGTTTTATGAGGGGTTCGGGTTTATCTTGGTGAGTCTTCCTGGGGGTTTCCAGTCTGGCGAGGATGTCGAGGATGGCAGAAGTGCCCCTGGTATGAATACATGGCTGACGTCATCTGTGAGAACAGAGGGGCCATCTCAACGAGGTCGGATTTAAGTTTGGTCGTTGGTAAGACAAAGGAGCTTTTCTATCTCAACCCCCAACTTCCACTGCGACCATCAGAGCGCTCACTATTTTTCTCGGCCGGCTTAGGGTTGATACTATGTATCTGCAGCTCACTCTTTGAGCGATAATGTGCCCAATATCATCCATTATTCGCGAATAGCAGCCAAAGCCAGAATTACTAGTGATTCTTCCAAGATGCGAGTGAGGAATTGTACCCAGCCAATATGCACCATGTGTCCCTTGTCCCACAACATTCCGAGGGCTTTGGATCCTGATTCCAACAGCTGAACGGATTTCCTCCCATACGTCACCACCACAGCAGTAATGGTCAGTGTCTCCCTGAGACTTTGAGGGAGGACACCAAAAAAAACCAAATGCAACTCTATATACACAGGGAGGAATACAGAGACAAGTTTCTAACCCTTCCGCTCGCCAGCATGTATTACAAGTATTTTATCATGTCCTTCGTAAAGGTCCCGACTCCCGACGACAAAACCCCGACGACATGCAGACACCATTCATCCACAGCCAGAAATAGAGAGGAGCAAACCGCGGGAGAAAAAAACAGTCACATAAAGCCCAAAGGGGGCGGTTTGACTTCAATCTAGCTCGGCGCGGTTCCCCTGCGTGCCGACGGGGTTGTGGTTCGCCAGTTCCGTCGGGGCGGGTGACATGGAAGGCGGCGGGGCGTACTGGCCCGTCTGCTGCCAGGGGCTGCCACCACCGTTTATGTCCCCGGCGCTGACGGTGGTGGTGCCCGTGTGCTGCGGCTGCATGACGCCCATCCGCGGGTCAGAGGCCGGGTAGACGGGGCTGGGCTGCTGCTTTGGGTCGTAGTAGCCGGCGGCGGCGTTGCTGTAGCCGCCGGGGCTGACCTGTTGTTGCTGCTGCTGGCCGGGAAGGACGCCTGCTCCCATGAAGTACCCGCCCTGCTGGTGCTGCGACATCTGCGGTGAGTTCAGCACCGTCGAGGGCGCGAGGGTCTGCTGGCCAGGCGAGGTGGGCGGGATGCTCGGCACGGCGCCCGGGTTGTTGAGGGCCGAGGGCCTGGACGCCGCATCGGCGGCCTTGGCGCGCCGGTTGCGCGACACCAACCAGAAGATCATGACGCCCGCCATGGCGATCACGGCCACGCCGCCCACCGCGCCGCCCACGATGGCGCCGATGTTGCTGGACGAGGAGCCCCCGTTGGAGGGCGGAGCTGTCGTCGTCTCTACGGGGCCAGCTGAGGTGGTCGTGGGGCCTCCGTCGGTGGAGGAGGACGTGCTGGGGTTCAGGTTCGTCCTGGAAGTCCTCCCTGTCGACGATCCGGTCGAGCCGGTGAGGGCCGGCGGTGTCGCTACGAGCAGGCCGGTGCCGCCGGTGGCGTAGCAGTTGAAGAGGGAATAGGTGCTACCGGGGGACTTGGTGGTGGAGAACTGCCAGACCCAACAGGAGGGTGAGCTGCTTGGGCTGTTGGCGGGGTGGAAAGAGGGAGGTGTTAGTTGTTGGGAGCCAGCGTGCGACCATCGAAGGAGGTGCACTCGTGCACTCACCAGCAGAGAGTGTTGGAGCCACAGCTTGATACGCTGGTTCGGAAGTTCTGACAAGTCGTCAAAACGGTCGAGTAACAGTCGGGTTCTGGCCCGGCGCAGCACACAAGGTTCGTCCCTGTGGTCACGCAGGAAGCACCGACTCTAAAGCATGTCCATGGCTCCGCTGTTGACGAACAATCCCATAGTATGTTAGCGCAAACAATGGCAACGACGTCACCAGCAACAGCAGCAGCAGCACAAACAACGGCACAAGCAGCAGCAAACCAATTATACCCAGCGTCGTTGTACAACCCGAAAGCATCATAGCAAACCGGGTCGACATGGCGGAGGGTGGGTAGGCAATTAATTGAGACGCACACTTATACTCGGCAGCAAAGCCGCATGTGTCGGTACCCATGGTGAACTGCCGCTTGAAGAGCTCCATGCCAGCAAATTCAGGCTGTCCGGGAGCCGCTGTCGGCGCTGGCGACAACCCGTCCTCGGCCAGTGCCTGCGCCGCCGCCACGGCATCGGTAGCCCTCGCTGGTGTCCATACTCGTCCCTCGTGACGGACGTGGGGAGCAAAGGCGGATGCGGGAATTATCTCGACCAGCAGCGCTGCCGCCAGCAGGCGGACGGTGTTCATCGCCATGTTCGCTTCTCCGTGTATCTGGGAATGTGTTGACTGGATGTGGCTGCGGCTTCGCCTAGTCTCTTTGGTTTTCCTGTCGTGCCTCCCTGCTGCTGCTCCTCGGCCATCGATTGAAAGAAGAATAACGGGGAGAAAACTTCGAGGTTGCCGTGACTGGCGTGATCCAGGCTGTGTCGGTCCGTTATTGTTACATAGGGCTCGTTGGCAGGTCACACACCATTCATCATTCCCTGTCTAAGAGGACACCCTGGGAGGGACAAGCCAATCATCGATAGTCTATTGGGCCTGTTCACTCCCGTATCCCTTTTTCGGTGCCTGCTCCCAGCAGGCTAGCAAATCGCGGTCGCTTGCCGCTATGGGAACCATGCTCCTTGGCGCATCCTTATTATCGCCCACGGCGAAAGTCATGGCCAAGGCCCCCTCATCCTTTCGTGGACAGCAGCGCGAGACTCGTGAGGACAGCCCGGCCTTTCTCGCGCTGGCACCGGAGTTGTGGTGCGGTTTCCCTCATTTCAGCTGGGGGAAAGATCCAAGACTTGCAGGACACTAGCCTTGCTAGCGTACAACCTCAAGGGTCTTTGATTTGCTGTCTGGAGGCTGTGTGGCGATCGCGCTGCCATCTCATTGGCCTCTTCTGAGACGCCATCTCTGAGATTGCAGGGGCCAATTTTCGATCGAGTCCTACTGGACTTCTGGAGTATGGGCCGGGTAGCGTGCCCGGAATACGTACCTTGCTAGGAGTTTTGAGAGAGAAGCAAGTGAGAACAACTGGCATGCCGATCTTCAATACGAGCATTGAATCGCGGATTCACAGTAGGAGTGGTCGTTTCTGATGATGAATCAAGAGCAATCAGTGCTCCTTACAGAATCATCTTGATGGGTTGCTGGCTTCTCGGATTTCCAACAAGCAAAGCCAATCAAAATGTCAAGGGATGGCAGGAATGAATTGAGCGCTCAGTCGTGCTTATCCCTTATGGGGGGGTGGTTATCAGCCGCAGTGGACCCTGAAACTCCGCAGACTGACCAAACTAGCATTTTATTGGTGTGGATGGTGTGCGCTGCTGGCTGCTGATTCTGCTCAGATCATTATCCTCAAGGCGCGTAATATCCAGAGAAAGATCGAAAATTTGGTTATCGAAATCAGTATATAAAGGAGAGGCCCTCGAGTCACACATAAAGGGGAGCCTTGGTCTCCTCGCAGTCCCTAGAATTGGCAACAAGGCACGATGTGAGCCTGTTACTCACCAGACACGGAAGTCCTGTCAACAGGTCTGTCGATGGCTGAAGGGTGCAAGCTAATGATACCCAGGATCGGCTCCCAGACACACAACCGAGGACAGGCAACCGCCAGTAAATCGGTACCTTAAAAAGCAAAGTTACCAAACAGGCAATTCAACCCGGCCAGATCGACACTCATTAACACCTTGGGTAGTGAAACCGCTACCACTCAAAACATTCGCATCGATTCCATCACATATCACAACTGTCCACCGAATTGGACCGCCGCGAAATGCAAGAATGGAAAATTGGGTATGTGAAACTTAGGATACAACTTTGCGTAACCTCAAGGATTAACTGCGGGAGAAAAACAAAAAGCAAATCCCCACGCATTAAATAAAAGTGACCCGAATCATTCTTCCGTAGCCCTGACAAAGCATCCGTGTGTTGATGTCACATAATAGCTGAGGTCTCCCTTTCAATGCGAGATCCGACCAAGACCAGGAATCATAGTCCCCCAACACCAAGCATGTAGCATATAAAAACAACACAGAAAAGGAAAACCATAGCGTTGGTGTTCAAAAGTGTGGGCTCCTCAAGCCTATTCGGATCGGGAGCTTGCGGATCGGTGGGTTTCGGTGGCGGGTGGCTTGTGGAGAAAACGAGTTCTTTTCCTTAGTGCTTGCCAGGCTGCGCGGGCCCAGGGTACTGCATGCCCTGCTGTTGCTGGTACCCTTGGGCGGTGACGCGCTGCGATTCACGGCCCTTCACCTCATTGTCCTGCTGGATGAGAGCACAGCATCCGCACCAGAAGGACGTGCAACAGTCGCCGAAGCCGCTGCCCTTGATGCCGTACCGCTCGCGGATCTCGCCTCGCTTGATCATGATGTAACTATGGGTGGGGCGTGGGTAGCCATCGTCAGCTCGGGGCCGTCGCAGAGAGTCACGAACACACGAGGGAGTAAGGAGAACGAGAGCGGTTACTAACACGCAGGGACATCCGATCAGATAGGTGATACCGCACATCAGCAGACAATCGGTGTTGAATGCTTCGTAGCTCTGCAGTGATGGATCGCGAAGGCGCTCCGACGTCTTTCCAAGAATGAGACAGGGAAGGCAGCAGGCAAGCATGCAGCTGTCGCATGGGCTACAGTTCATCAGGCTGGCGTTCCATTCTCCCGTCTTCGGCTGCGGCGCCACCTGCATTCCCTGTTGCGGCTGGTACCCATGTGGCTGTTGTTGCTGGACATTGGGGTCGTACTGGTACTGCTGCTGGTTCTGTTGGTAGGCCATCTTGTCGATGTTGTGAATGAGTGAGCGGGTTGGGATGCGTCGTATCGATGTTGGCTGTAAAGAATGTTTCTCGATGCAGCGATGTCAAGGGTCAAAGGTGAAAGAGATTGTCGGGAGGGGGTGTGTCACTAGGCAGGAAGGAGACGGATGGGTATAAAATAGGATGATACAGCAACCAGACACAAATGCGAGCCTCGCCACTTTCCGAGTAAGAGGGGAGAGCGAAGACGATGGGACGAGACAAAGCGGATAGAGGAAGGCAGTCTAGCCGCTCACCGTCGCTCCTTATATCTGACGAGACGGCTCCGTAGACGGGCGCCAATCCGGTCGAGGGTCAAGTGTGAGTGCGACTGGGTCGCAAGGAGCCAACTGGGGACCATCCTGCACGATGCGACACAGACCCATGCAACATGACTTCCTTCGTTGGCTTCGAATCATGCTGCGCCCTTCCTGCCTCGTTCCGGCTCTCTTTCCTGTGCTGTGCGGCCGGGCGCTGGCAGCCTGGCATTGCAAACCATGCTGCCCGCACTTCATTCCTGGGCTGGCTTGGCTAGTGACTGGCTGTGCATTGTGAGTGTGGAGCATGTTTTGTGAACCGTGGGTTGGCGGGGACCTTGTTGGAAGGGCCAGACCAAGACGGCAGGATCGTTCGTTTCCATCTGCAAATCTGGATTTATCTCATCAAGGACCAACGGCACAAAGCCGAAACCGCGGTGCTGCTCACGTCTTGATTCGCTTGTATCCAAATCAGGACGTTTAGAGGGGGCGTTGGCTAGACAGGGTTCAGGGGGTAAATCCATGTCGTCTCAGTCAAGGGGGATTTTTTTTTGGCGTTTTCTTGGGGTTGGAGCCAAGATGCTGTCAGCCACGACCCACACCTCCAAGTCCCACTGCATCCTGAGAGACAACATGAAGCGGAGTGGGGATGTCAGACGCGCTAAACGTCTAGGGCTGAGCCGAGCCCATACAATTTGCACTGGAAACTTGCCCCAATCATGACCGTCTGCGGCATAGTGATCGGTGCTCGTACAGCCCACAGCTCTCATCCAGTCAGTCGGCCAATCGTCCCACCAGAGATGAATAGGTAATAATCACGACGGACTGAATCCTACCATCGCTTATAGGGCTAGTAGGTGCACTCACACTAAACGAGACATTCCCTTTGCACATCTCTGTGGGACAGATAAGACAATATCTTGATATTCAGAGAATGGAGCAAGTAGCGGTTCTCGCTCTTTTGATCTGGTCTTCTTTTTTCCTTCTCTTTTTGTTAAGATTAGCCGTCAGCCAAACCACCGCCCAGAAAATTTATAAGGCTCGGACAAAGTGCGGTGCAGTCCGCTTGGAGTTTGGTAGGGATTTAAATTTGGTAAATGCACGTTCCCAGCTCCGCCCCACGGCACCTCGCACGTCTCTCTGTCGTTCTGCCTTCCATGCTTGCCTGGGTCGCCAGCAAACTGCGGAGCCAAGCTTTCTTACCACGATGATTTAGAGACTTGTTCCACAGCTGTCGGTGGCGCCTGTCCCTTTGAGAGCGATTAGGCTGCAGGATGCCAGGAAGTACGGATTACTCCCAGCAAAGACCGAAAAGTGGGACTTTGTGTAAAACCCTAGATACGGCCGTTGTAGATGGTGGATGTCCCTGTTTGCTTCAGCTTAACCATACATGCACTCAAATGGATGCCTCCTAGACATGGCAGCATGCATGTGAGAAGGCACAAGACACGTTCAATGTCTGCAGTGTTGGAGTATTACCATCCATGGTAGCAAACTGCTTCTCTAAGTGGTGTAGGATCTAACTGGTTAACGAGTTGGCCTTGTTCCACACAGCGATGATGTGCCCTCCTACTGGGTACTACACCAGAGTACATAGCATGGATATGGGAATGATGTATTTTGTCGGGGGCTCGCCGGTTTCTGCACAACCTAGGCCTGTCCACTGTCCGGCAGGTGAGCTCTCGCTTTTTCATGATGCATCAGCCTCGCTTCGACGAAGAGCACAGCCGCCGCCCGACGACCTTGCTCAGGATGACATACTCCGGATCCGGGGCCTGGCCTTTCCGCAGCCGCCGCGGCTCCGGCGAGATCTCGTCCTTCACAAAGCCTATGCTGTCGTAGAAGGCCAGTCCTCCGCTGTTGGCTACAAAGCAGGTGAGCATGACTTTTTGGACGGGCGGCATGCTCGCCGCCACGTTGCACAGGTACCCCAGCAGTAGCTTCCCGAGGCGACCCCTGTTTTGTAAGTGGCTCTGGTTAGCACGATGGGGAACAGACACGTGGGACAAGTTAATTTTCGAATCGCACCGCACCTTCGGACGTTTTCGTGTAGGTGGATCTCGTAGCAGTAGATGACCGGCTGGCCCTCCTCGTAGGTCGGCATGAACGAGGTGAACGCTACGATGGCACCGCCTGCTTCCGTTTCACTGCCGCTGCAGTCCCTGACGAGAATGTAGCGCATGTCCGCTGACTTCATCTCCTTGAGCTTCTTGCTGCGATGCCAGCCCACAGTCGAATTTTTGTAGTCCTGACCGCTCGTCAATTCTATGAGGTCGAGGCAGGCTATGAGATCTGACTCGGACAGGGACTCCGAGCGGACCAGGTTGAGCCTGAAAGACTCCTGGCTCAGGGGGTGCTGCCATTGGGGGTTCCATGCTCCGTGGCCTCCACTAAGGAAATCCATCAGCCATGCAGGAGAGGAGAGGGAGCATAAAATCGGACTGCAGGATGGAGGCGAGAATCCCATACTTTACCGATAGGTAATCCCTCATGAACTCATCATCGCTCTTCCTGTTTGCTTTCTCGATGGCATCTGTGGGGGCACGTCGTCGTCGTTTGCTCTTCATCATAATTGACCATATCGTGAAGAGTAGAAAGAAAGAACCAAAAATGAGACACAGTGTCAAGAAACAGCAAAGAAAGCCGAGCCAAAGACTTTGCCTACTTCTTTCTCTATATACCTTTCGGTATACAGACGGAGCACCTACTAGTTCACATAAACGCGTGACAGGGAGACAAAAGGTGACAATTGACGCGTGAAATGCAGCGTCTCTTGGTAGGTCCTGCGGGTCGTCCGCCGTCCGCCGTCCAGCCAAGGACCCGCCTTGCAGTCGCGTCTCACACGGTACAGTAGTGGAGGCACAACCGGGCGGCCTTCGGTTTCAGCCGGCCAATGCCCAGGAGTCAATACCAGCCAACCTTCCAGACAACCAACACCAATGTGATTGATAGATGGACTGCATGATCCTGAAATATAATTCCACTCAGTACCAGGGTGCAGCAACCTTTTCGCCAAAAGGCCAACACGAGACGGAACCGACTTTAGCCCCCGAACAATGGCAGCCAACAGATGTTATTACCGAACTGTTCATCTCGTCACCCAACAGACATCTAGGCGTTACACAACTAAGCCATCATCGCGCCTCGGCCAAACATTAAGCTTGGAACAAGTATATAGCTCTATTCACCTTGATCTGCTTGCCTCAGCCCTCCCTGTATCTGATCGGCCTATCGTGGTTTAGCCTTCCGCTGACAGAATCCTCATGGCAGTTCATCCAGAGGGCCAAAGTCCTCTCCCTATACCGCAGCTTCGTCCGCACCACCCGCAGGATCAAGGATACGAATACACGGGACGCCACGCTGCGGTACTTTAGGGAGGAATTTGAGAGCAACAGGCGCATCACAGATCCCGTAAGTTTATTGGCTTCACATGAGCTTAGAGCCAGTAGCACCCAACCCCATTGCCAGAGCCCATGGCGGCATAGGAACTAACTGCGTACCCAGCATCAAATACAGCATCTTATCAAGCTTGGGAGATCAACATTAGGGAGTATAGAAAGGTCAATCAACCAAGCTTTTTAACGTGCGTTTATGTCAACCATGTCATGCAAATTTGTAGTAGCCGCAACAAATGCTCTCTTCGTCCCCTTACTGAGATGCGTTGCTATATTCATATATTCTAGTTGTGTCGTGCTCGTCGAAGAGGGCCTGGGCCCAAACCATATATGGACAGCGGCGGTCTATTGAGCACCAATGAGGGTGCCAAGAGAGACGTATAGCATCTCTAAGAGCGGTGATCCCGTATCGTACACCATGCCATTCGCTTAATGTGTATCTCCTCCGGCTTCCCCGGAGCTGGGTCTGCTGCTTCCAAGCGAGAGACCCTGCTTCTAGGAAACACGCCAGGACAACGCCTAGTCACTAACTCAGGCCTGACGCTGCTTATGCCTAGGGTTCGCGCTGCAGATGATGTAGAGGTAGCCCCGGTGCCTCTTTCCGCTTTTCCTTCGAACAACCTGTGCGTCCCGGTCCACACATGGTCAGCGTTCGGTCGAGATCAAGACACGCACACCGAGAGGGCCGATTGCCCTTTGCAAAGGGAGGGGCGACAATCTGCCCGTGAAGAACAGGACTGACCTTGCAGTGCTCACACCGCTTCTTGATGGCGCTATGCACCTTCATCCCCCTCGTTTGTTGACTCTGGAAGGCCGCAACCGCGGGCTGTAGCATAGAGCCGACGGTCTGCCCGGCAACGGCCCTGAATGCCATCGGCACTATCCTCCCCGCTTTCCTCGCCGGGTTGCTGAGAACGCTTTGCGACAGGAACCGCGTCTGGTATGGTTGGTGGTTGTGGTGATGGTGGTGGTGCTGGCAGCTTCTTGGGGCCCTCGTGGTCGGAGCGATCGACAGGGTTCGCAGGGATGTTGCAAGTGAGGAGGCGGAAGGGCCCGCAGCCCTCGAGGCCTTGGAGAGAACCGCTGTCCCAGCCATTGTTGTGTTTGCTGCCTGCTCCGTGTGTAGCAGGTTTAGATGTGCTGATAGCTTCCAGGTGAAGCAAATTTGGGGTGTTGCCGCTTTCCTCCGGCAATGTCCCCACATTTGTACATGGGCTCCGTTGGTACACAGACTACGATCACATGATCTCACGGCAGGGAGCCTGGAGTTCTACCGCTGTCTACCTACTACGAGAAAATCCACAAATTCTCTCCATAAGTTGGTATCTCTGGAAGTGCAGAGGAAAGAAGAAGAGAAAAAAGGTCCGCAGAGTTATTCAAAAGGCTATGGAGCTGGTCGTCATCGTGAATGCATGAGGAAGACGCCCTAGATAGTAAGCAGACTATATACCGTTTCTTTTCTCCTGGGCACCATCTCCGAAAATCGACAGAGATCAACAAAACGGTCTATGGCCAGATAACACCACGCACACAACCACCCCACCCATAGAAAAACAACTAACTAAGTAGCCATATTAGCTCCTCAGGAAGGTCTTGAACACGGTCGAGGATGTGCAATCGGACCAGGGGTATCCGATCTCCTTGAGATACTTATCCAGCTCGCCGACCTCCCCGTCCGGGCAGAGGATCCCCGTGAGGATCTTGCCGATGTCGCTCCCATAGGTCCGGTAGTGGAATAGGCTGATGTTGTACCTCGGCCTCAGGGTGGCCAGGAACTTCTCCAGCGCCCCGGGGCGCTCGGGGAACTCGAACATGTAGAGCCTCTCCTCGGGGACGTTGGACCGCCCGCCGACCAGGTATCGGATGTGGCTCTTGGCGAGCTCGTCCCCGGAGAGGTCGACGACCTCCATCCCCGCGGCCGAGATGCGCCCCATCAGGCTGTGCAGCTGCTGCACCCTCTGGGAGCCGGGGGCGTTGAGCGAGATGCCCAGCATGACGTTGGCGGCCGAGTCGTCGGCGTAGCGGTAGGCGAACTCCGTCACCGAGTTGGGCATTATGGCGCCGATGAGCTCGGCGAAGGCGCCTGGGCGCTCGGGGATCCTGGCCGCCAGGAGCGCCTCCTTGCCCTCGCCGACGTTTGCGCGCTCGGCCACGAACCGCAGGCGGTCGAAGTTCATATTGGCCCCGCTCGTGATGGCGACGAGCGTCCTCTTGGGGTCCGCTGACGGGTTTGCGGCGACCCACTTCTTCAACCCCGCGACTGCAAGCGCCCCCGCGGGCTCAACGATGGAGCGCGTGTCCTCGAACATGTCCTTGATGGCCGCGCACGCCTCGTCCGTCGTCACCTGGATCATCTCGTCTACCACCTCCTGGCAGATTCGGAACGTCTCCTCGCCGACTGTCTTCACGGCCGCACCGTCGGCGAAGAGGCCCACTTCCTTGAGCAGGACGCGGTCCCCCTTGAAGAGTGACTCCGTCATGGCGCCCGCGTCGTACGTCTCGACCCCGATGATCTTGACGTGGGGCGCTATCCGCTTCACGTAGACGCCCACGCCGGCGATGAGCCCGCCACCGCCCACGCAGCAGAAAATCGCCTCTAGTTTCTGAAGGTTCGTCTGGCGCAGAAGCTCCATCCCGATGGTGCCCTGGCCGGCGATGACGTAAGGGTCGTCGAAGGGGGCGATGTTGATGAGCCTGTCTTGCTTCTCCCTGCGTGCGCACTCCTCCTTCGCGGAGTCGAAGTCGGCCCCGTGCAGGACGACGTGCCCGCCCATCCGGGAGACGTTGAGGTGCTTGATGGAGGGGGTACCCTCGGGCATCACAATCGTCGCGGGTATCTTGAGCTTGCGGGCCGAGTAAGCGACCCCTTGAGCGTGGTTGCCGGCCGAGCAGCAGACCACGCCCCTCCAGGATTGTGATCGGTCCAGGTGGGCCATCTTGTTGTACGCGCCCCGTAGCTTGAAGCTGAAGACGGGCTGCTCATCCTCGCGCTTGAGGAGTACGTTGCACTCCAGTCGATTGCTGAGGTTGACCGCGGGGTTCAGGGAGGTTTCTTTGCATACTTCGTACACTTTGGAGGTGAGGATAAGGCGGAGGTACTGGAGGATAGATAAGGAGGCGATAAGTCAGATAAGAGAAACCGTGACGGAAATGAGAGCTAGACGAAGACGAAGGAGATAAAGATCAAAGGCTGTACATACGTCTGGATGGCCATTGGGGAGCAAGAACTCATCCGGCACGATCTTCCTCGCCCGGATCCGCTTGTCCTCTGATGGCGGGGAGGGATTGGCGCTGTACTCGGTCAGGGACAGACCACTCAAGCTCGGTGCCCTAGGTGTGGAAGGGCGATTGACACGGGAGGAGGTGCCATTGACGCCGTTAGTGTTGCAGTTAGCGACCCCGTTAGCCACCACTGGCTCGGGGGCCGGTTCTGAAGCTGAAGGCATATTGGATTGTCGAGGGGCTTTCCGTGAGCGAGGACTTCGACTCACTTCCTGCCCAAACTTTGGGAGGAAGCGACAAATAAATGCCGTGGGGCAACATTTTTACAGTGTCACCGCTGCATGTGGCTCCGATTGCGGGGGGAGTATGAAAAACGCCCAGAATCATGGACCCACCGCAGGCAGGCGGTCCAAGGTTCCGCCCACCCAGCCAGTGGCGCGTCCCCTGCAGCTCCATTTCCAGGTGCGCGGCAATCGGTATCGCGGCGATTGTGAGCTAGAGGGAGCTAGGACCATATGGTCCATCTACCCCAACTGCGAGGAACATGCTCTGTGGAGCGTCATCGAACCACCCACCAGACAACTCGCACGACCGACAGCCGAATACCTTTCCCCAGCTCGTATATCTTCTATGTTATCCTTGAGCATCTTCTTCCACATAGTAGACCAGGAAACTTGAGTTGCAAGTAGAATCAGAAGTCAGGACAAACCACAATGTCAGACCGTCCAACAGGCCCTGCCATTGACCGGCCACTGCCGTCATCTTTCGACGACAATGAGTAAGTACCTGCCTACCTACCTACCGTAGCCGTCTAGGTCTCGCCGCACTCCTCCCTTCTCTCCTTACCCAATTCTGTCTACCCCACCCTCAAACACGGCTCGCTCACTGGGTTTCAACCCCCCGCAGGGACTTCTTCAACGAGAACGGCTTCCAAAAGATCACCCGCAAGTTGAAGCAGGAGCCCCTCATCCCGCTGGGCTGCCTCCTCACCGTCGCGGCCTTCACGAGCGCCTACCGCGCCATGAGGAGGGGCGACCACCAGCAGGTGAACCGTATGTTCCGGGCCCGCGTCGCGGCGCAGGGCTTCACGGTGCTGGCCATGGTTGCGGGCGGCTACTACTACGGGGCCGAGAGGAACAAGGAGCGCGAGCTCTGGAGGCTCAAGCGCGACCAGGACGCCGAGGAAAAGAAGCAGAAGTGGATCCGCGAGCTCGAGGCCCGCGACGAGGAGGACAAGCTGGCGAGGGAGCGGCTTGAGAAGAGGAGGGCCAGGGCGGGAGCGAACGCGGCGGCCAAGAGGGAGGCGCAGGCGCAGGAGGCCAAGGCGGCTGATGCCTCTGCTGTCCCTGCTGAGTTGTCCGGCACCGCGGAGGAGGGGAACAAGAGCTCGGGGGGTGGGGTGCTGGGCGCTTTGGGGTCGTTGAGCGGGATCTTTGGTTCGTCAAGTAAAAAAGAGTCGACTGTCGCGCCGCCTTTGGCACCGACGGAAGCGAAGAAAAATACGGATACCTCCAAGCCTGCCAACAAGAAGTGAGGGAGGTACGGAATGGAAATAGGGGAATAAAGCTCGTAGTCTGGACAGGCTGTATATTATAAGGTATGGGTCTATGGCGGTTCTGAACACGGGCCCACGGGTTCGGTCTCCCGGTTGGGTTTCCCTACTTCTTTAACGTATATATATATATACCTAGGTATACATCTAAATGTAACCACATAAAAGCGGTGCTCTCGTACGTGGGGATGAAGTTGAATTGGGTTTGCCGTAAATTCGATGTTCTGAGTGAAGATGATCATACGCCACCAATAAAATCCCCCTAATGCTCCATAAAAATATCTCCCAAGCACCCGCCGAGAGTAGTCTTAGGAGCACCCATTCCTCCTGCCCATGGTATTACCCCTACTGTCCAAACCGATCCAAAAAATCATGGTACGTGGCCCAAGGACAACACTGCGAGCCGCGACGATTGTCACTATGTGGTTCTGGTGGCCTCCGCTCCATCAACCCATGCTCCCGCCGCTCCGATTCTGCCCCACCAAGCCGGCCAGCTCCAACAGCGCCCTGTCGGCCTCGACGTCCCCCTTGCCGATGTTGATCCTCCTCCTCGCCTCGGCCTCCCTCGCCTCCCAGGCCCACATCTCGGCCTGCTTCCGGGCCTCCTCGTCGCCGCCGCAGCCCCAGACCTCGAGGCTCTCGACCCCGAACCGATCCTGGAAGTCCCTCCGCCTCGTGACACTTCCCGCGAAGGCCCCTCCCCGGGAGGAGTGGTCGTGGTTGAACACACCGAACTCGAAGCTCGAGTCCAGGAAGAGGGAGACGGCCCCGAGCCGCACCACGCCGGTCGGGTGCCGCGACACGCTCGTCTTGGACGCGCTGCCGGGTGGGGGGCACCCGAAAGCGACGCCCGGGTGTGGCATCGACGACGACGGCTTGGCGAACGAGGCGTAGTCCCTGTTGAGCGCGCTCGCCCGGAAGACGTCGTGCACGGGTTTCAGCTGGAAGAGCATGCTGCTCTCGTCCCCGAAGCACTCCCTGTGGGTGTGTCGCCACGGCTGCGAGATGTAGACGCCGAAGGTCAATATTTCTTCGTCTTCGTCTTCGTCTTCTTCTTCTTGTTGTTCCTCTTCTTCTCCTCTTCCTCCTCCTCCTCCTCCTCCTTCTCCCCCTGCCCTCCCCTTAGACATGGCGCCGCCGCTGCCATGCGGGAACCTCCTCGGCGGCAGACTCGCCGCGAAAGTGGACTCCTGCGTCCCGTCGGGCGTGTCGCCCACCCTGCGACCGCGCACGAGCAGGATCGTGGGCGCCCGCCAGTTGAACACTTTGGACTCGAAGCTTCCCATCGAGAAGCCGTCGTCATCGCCCGAGTAGAGCAGCCGGAGTCGGCGGAAGATGTCCGCGCCGGGGATGAAGAAGGAGAGTTGCGAGACGATGTTGGCGTTCATGATGGATGCATTATCTTGGAGCAACGGCTGTGGGAGGGAGTCTGGTGGCATTGCCGCGATGGCTTTGGTCGGTTTATCCTCGCCCTCGCCCACGCCCACGCCCGCACCCTTCCCCTGCTGCACCAGCACCGCCCCCTCGTCCTGCGCCTTGGCCTTGTGCCGACTGAAGTCGAGGTTCTTCGAGAACAGGAAGTGCGAGAAGAGCGCGCCGAGCCCGTCAAACAGGAAGGGGAAGCAGACGGGTACGATCCTCTTGAAGTTCTCGAACTTGATCCCGGGGGACTTCTCAACGTTCAGGAACGCGCCCAGAACGCACTCGGCCGTTGCCCTCAGGATCTGCAGCTCCTCCCCCACGAGCCGGTCCGAGTAGCCCGACAGCCGCTCCCGCTCCCCCAGAGGGGCGATGAGCAAGAGGAGCATGACCAGCTTGTGGAAGTTGTCCGCGGGTATCGTGGCGCCATGTGCTGCTGCCGGTGGGCCGCCTGCCCGCCGCACGACGTCGACGTAGTCGAGTGATTCAAACGCCGCCATCACGAGGTCGTCGTCGTCGTCGTCGTCGTCGTCGTCGTACTCTACACCCTCGTCCGCTCCATACCCAACCTCGTCGACGGCGAAGCCTGCTGCGTGACGCCTCTCCTCCGGGGTTTGAGGCTGACCAACACCGTCCTCTGCCGGCATCACTCGCTCCTCGGTGGGACTGGCAACCTCGGCAAGTTTACGATCATACACCGCCAAGCTCCGGAACAGCAGCTTCATCCTGTCCGCCGACCCCTTGGCCAAGACCCGCCTGTACCGCTCTGTCATGAGGGTGATGACGATGACCATCTGCTCCAAACCAAGCACGGCGGGGGCATCCCGCAGGAAGGGGAAGGCGCCGATGTAAGCAATCGAGTGGAAGAGTACGGGCGAGGCACCCAGTATGTCCGGGAGCTCGAGGAAGCGCGAGATGGTCTCCTCCTTGAGGTACCGCACGCCCCCCTCTTGGTCCGCCAGAGACTTGAAGTTGTCCTTGAGGCAGAGAATCTCGAGCTGTGTGAAGCACTTGTCGGCGAACTTGCCGGCCTGATTTGTAGGTTTTTTTCCCCGTCTCGTCTGTCAGTCCATATCTCGTGTTTCATGGCTGGAGCCTTAGAGGCAGGTGAACGGGCATGCTTACTAGGTGCCTCGTGAGCTCCTCATAGGTCGGCGGCGGGGGAGCCTCGACCGAATGGTCTTGGCCCATTCTGAAGCTATGCCTCAAGCGAGCAGTCAAGCTCAGCTAGGTATTCCTCCAATTTTGGAACAGATGCGAGGGGGTAGGTAATCATGAACATGAAACCGTCGGGCTGTTCCCCGCTCAGATGCTGATGGATCTCTCAATCGATCCTTCTGCCATGCTGGCTCTCACTCCAGGGCCAGCAGCTTGAAAAAGGCATAGACAAGTGTCTGTGGCCCGGCATCCATACGCATGGAACTCTCGAGGTTGCATAAATGGAGTGATGGACGCAAGGGAGGGATGGTTCCAGAACCGGACACTAATAATTCCCTGCTAAATAACATGTTCGGACTCCTGAAGCCCGTAAGCAGTAGTCCCCAGTCACAGGCACGTGTTGGCTATGGAGTAGGCAGACTGGCAGAGGGCGCTGCGGGGCGCCTCAGGGTCAGGCCATATTTTTCTAGGCATTAATGTGGGGTGAGCTTGTCGGGCTGAGAGAAAGGCGGATACGGGCGGCTTTGGGGGCAACTGATCACTCCAGCCTGGAGCGGAAGTCATTGAAGAAAAAGAGAAAACAAGACTCAAGTTCGTCTTTGAACGCTCTCGGGATCTCATGACACTCTTTGTGAATTCATCTCCATCGCCAAGTCAAGGGTCGGGTCATTACTAGAGCGAAGGAGCCGGAACTCTCAATGTATATAACCAGCAAACAATATCACAACAGACGCTGGCGTCAGTAACCTTCCCGACCGTCCTGTACCAAGAGAAGCACAATTCACCACCACCCACTACCCATGACCACCACGACCACCACGACGTATACGTAGGTAGGTCTGGGTATTCAACAGCGCATTCCCTTACGTTTTCAACCCAGTCCCGTCCAGAAACCCGTGAAAAATCAAACCTTTGAACCCCGAGATCACGAAGTGTGCGGGAATCTGTCTGCTCTTCCTGTCTCCTAGTCTCCTTCCATCGTTCTCCTTCTCCTTTTGTACATGCGGCGATCGCTTGAGACAAACCTAGGCGATGCCCTCAGGCGAAGGGAAAAAACAAGAGAGACAGAGAAGACGCAAGGTGAAGAGAAATAGACAATAAAAACCATCCCCTGGAGAAGAAATAAAGAACGCCCTGCTCGATTGTGCTGGTTGCTGTTCATCCGTCGTCTACCTCCATGGGAGTCACCGTAGAGATGAACATTTGGTACTGCTCGTCCTCCCCTACTGGCTTAGTCGGAGCCTTAGCCGCGGCAACGTTCGGCGGAGGCCCCGTCGCTTTCGTCGACCACACCATCGCCTCATGGGGGTGGACCTGCACAAACTCCAGCTCGAGCGGCTTCGGCGGGCCCGTGTCCTTCTCCTCGGGCTCCTTCTCCTCGGGCCGGGGCAGCCGCATCGCGATCAGCACGTACTCGGCGCGCGTCATGTTGTCCATCACGTCGTTCATGTACCGCTTAACCTCGTCCACCGGCGCCGCTACCCTCGTCAGGTTCTCCAGCAGCCGCTGCGACGGGGACTGCAGCCGGATCGTGACGGGCTGGTAGTAGTCCAGGCTCGGGTCGCCGCCATACTCCGAGACGCTGCCCTTGCGGACGATGAGGAACGACGCCAGTAGTTGCTGCTGGCCGTTGGGGCCCGGGATGAACTCAAGGATGCTGAACTTGGGGAACAGGTACCTGTCGCCCGTGCCGCCGGCGAACTCGAAGACCACGGCCGAGATATCCTGCTTAAGGGGTGGAGGCGGACCCTTAGATCTCAAAGCCTGCTGGGGCGCAGGCTGAGGGGGAGTCGGAGTGCTGGAGCTGGAGCCGCTGCCGCTGCCGCTGCCATTTTGTGTGCCGTTCGTCTTTGCGGCGCTCCCTGACACCGCCGTTGTCTTCTGCTGGGCCTCCTGCTCCTTGATGACGCGCTGGTGAAGCCGGTCGAGGATGAGCTTCAGGTCAGTCGCGTCCGCGAACTGCGGCTTGTTCCCAGCGATGCGCCGCACGATCTCCCGCGTCTTGGTCTCGTCGAGTGCGGCCTTGACCAGCTCGACGACGAGCGGGTCGCTCTTGGCCGGGGGCCGCAGGTCTGCCGATGTCTGCCTCGGATTTGTCGTCAGGACGATGTCAAGGATTGCCCGGACCTCGTCGGCGAAATACCGCACCGTCCGCCGGTCGACCAGCAGTCGGTCGGCCGAGGGGCCCTGCACCGAACCCTTGCGTTTGGTCTCGGCCGTGATCTGGTCGATGATGGCCTGGAACCGCTCCAGTTCCTCCAAGGGAGCCTGGCCTTGAGCCACCCTCTTCATGAGGTCTCGTAGGTTCGGGTCCTCGGTGGCCTTCTCAGCGAGCATAACGATGATCGGGTCGGTGCCCGCGATGGCTGGCCGCGCTCCGCCTGCTGGTGGCGGCTGTGCTGCCCCATTGACTGGCGGCGTGCCGGGAGTTGCTGTTGGTGGTGGGGGAGGCCTGCTCGGGAATGACGGCGGCGGAGGAGCGCTGGCAGCACCAGCTGGTGATGGGGTTGGTTGTTGGGGATTGCCGACCGGAGGAGCCGCCGACTCTACAGGTCGTTTATCGCTCGTCGTTGCGTCCCCAAGGTGCGCCGATGCTGCTGGTGGAGGCCTTGGCGGCTCTTGCTGTGCTTGTGAGGGACCCGTCGCCGTTGTTGGTCTCGGGCTCTGAACACCAGATGGAAGCGGCGTTGGGGGCGTCGACGTCGAAGCCGGGAGTGGGGGAGGTGGCATGGTGCCGTTCGGAGGGCCGTACTGGACGATTGGGCGTGGAGCAGCTGGGTCGTGAGGGGTTGGAGGCTTAGCATCTTTGACGGCGTACATGGTCGCGTCGAAAATGTGTGGCTCGACGATGACCGTGACAGCGCCAAGTTTGGCCATGCTATCCTTAGGCGGATTGCTGGGCTCCTCTACCAAGACGCCCTTACGCTTGGTGGGCTTGGTCCAGTATTTCTCGAATATGCCCTCGCTGATCCATTTCTGGCGCGACCTCTGCAGCGAATCTCCAAGGACTCCGCTAAAGCGACGTAAGAATAAAAATAAAAGGCTACAGGTCAGCATACTGAGAGTAATAAAAAGTGTGGCAACCCGACATGGCGGGGGTAAAGACGGCAGCTCAGAGTCTGGTCGCGCACCTTTCCTGGATGGACTGATAGTCCTTATTTGACAGATCTTCAGGCTGAGCATCGTCCACGACGGGCAGTGGCTGGCCGGGCTGGATCGATTTTGGCAATGGTGGCGGCGGAGGAAGTGATGGAGGCTCGTCTACAACTGGAGGTGGCGCTGGAGCTGGAGCAGGCGTGACAGATCGATTGTCCGGCGGCGTGACGGTTCTCTTCTTAGAGACTTGCTCGACCCGAGCAGCAGCCCTTGCAGGGAGCTTCCTCTTCTTTTCCATTGCGTACCAGAGTCGTAGGGTCGTGCCAATCAGTCATCGATCCATCGGACTCCCGTCAGTCTGCAGGCCTCCGCTGGCTCTCGTTCGAACGCGTCGAGTGGAAGGGAAATGTATTGAGTGGCTGTTTGACCAGCACGTATGCGGCCGTCGTGTTGGCAAGGTTTGCCGACAAAGTGAGGAAAATCCAATACGGTTAGATATTTTATCGATTAGAGAGGCAAGGTCAAAAAGAAGAAGAAAAAGATATAAGCATAGAAGGGACCGGGGTTGCTAGAAATGGCGGCCCCTGTACGTCGACTGTGTACGCAAAATATGGCAGCTGAACAGAGCCACGATCAAGAGGAAGAGAGCAAGCACCTAGAAGAAGTAATGGGATTGAATTAAATCTAGCATTCCAGGCTCGCCTGATTTGCAGCTCTGGTGCGGGTTTTCGCCAGGGAGAAATGGCACTCTTGCTAGAGGCGAAGTGTAGGTATGAATAATCCCGATGAGTGGTATGTAATTAGTACGTAGGTAGGTAACTTGCTTGGAGCGTGGGTTGGGTAGTGAAAGTTGTGCTGCTTTCTGTGATTCGTTGACTCGTCCTAGGAGCTCAGCCAGCTGCAAACACGCACGGCTCCATAGAAAGCTGAGCCTGAGGGCTTAGTTCGCCTAGTCGTCTTGTTCCAGCGTTCCGCAACAGGATTTCCTAGATACTTGTGTAATTCCTCTGCGATACAGCATTTACGGCTTAGTTGGGCAATACAGCTCAGCAAGTTTACGAAGCACAGAGTCGAGCATTAAACTGCTTAAAGGGAAGTAAACCGCCACATGTCAAGGTATCTCGTTGGAGTTTCGAAGTCGATACATGGCATCATCTGGCAATATTCGTACTGTATGGGGCAGCGCTGAAAGGTAATGCACGGCTGTTTCCATGGGTGGATAACGATAAGCCTCAATCAGATCGGGCTGTCCAGATGTGGCTGCCTGCTTACCTTGCTAGGTAATAGTACCTGGTTCTCTCCGCATGCCCAGCGAGGATGAAAAGTAGCTTTTGTTAATATCCCGGATCGTCACTTCTTCCATCTCAGTCATTCGCACAACACTTGGCTTGTCAGCTTTCAACACAAGCTTCCCTGAAATCAACGAGAACACCTCCCTAGCTCTTATCTGTGATGTCTTTTCTTTGAAGCTGTTGTTTTCAATTCGTGCATATTGGTTTGCCCTACTGTTGTCCCAAATTCATTTCCTTTCCACGGGCAAGACTCCATCCTCGTTTCTCCTCATGCCAGGGCGGCAGACATTCCCCTGGTGGCCAGCCGCTCTGCCTGTCATAATTCCAGTCGGTCTTTACTTGAGCTTTCTGTGTCTTTGTGCTATACCGGCCGTGCAAAGGAAGTATGGCTTGCCCCCTACGCCCGTATATCTTAGTCCTGGCGCCCCTTGAACGGAAAATGCCAAGTTGGTTCGACGGCGTCTGACGGCGTCTCTCGCAGTTTCCTGTATGCGCACCGCGCCAAAACGTCATGGTGGACAAACATCAATAAGCCAGAGCAATGGGGTTTTGCGAGTAAGACTTCATCCTTATCTGCATGCAATACAGTATAATTGCTAATGCTTTATCCCGCGTAACAGAAAACCAAGTCACCCCCTTTTCGCTGAAGTCTGATGGGGGAGTGACACTCTATGCCTGGCATATTATGCCTATAGCAGTCTATGCCAAGCATGAGGATATCTTGATCAGGGAGTCGGAGGGGTGCCATACGGACTTCACCGTGACTGCGGCTTCCGGGATTCTGAAGACGGACCCGGAGACCCGTCTTGTCATATCATGTGCGTGCCCTGGACTGGCGCTCATCATCCCCTTCTTCTCAGGTGAATACCCAACATTTTGCTGTTGTTTGGACGCTAACTTGGTGTGTCTAGTTCACGGAGTAAGAGCAGATACATGACGCAGCAACCCCTCCGCCGGCAGGGTGCATCATGCACCTTGCCTTAACGTACTCCACACAGTGCTGACATGCTCGCAGAACGCAGGCCATGTGGCCCAGGGTGTCCGCCCGGCGCACTACCACTCCCTCACCGACGCCTCCCCGTCGACCCATGTCATCGCCATCGACTACCGCGGCTTTGGCCACAGTACAGGCAGCCCGAACGAGGAAGGCCTAATCGCCGACGCCACGGCCATCGTCGACTTCGCTCTACATGACCTGGGGGTCCCAGCCTCCCGCATCGTGCTGCTCGGTCACAGCCTTGGCACGGCCGTGGCCTCAGCCGTGGCGGAGCGCTACGCGTTGAAGGGCGTGGACTTCGCCGGGGTCGCCCTGGTCGCCGGGTTCAGCACCTTGCCCACCATGCTCAGCGGCTATGCGATAGCGGGCTGGGTACCAGTGCTGCGGCCGCTCAAGATGTTCCCGCCGCGGCTGCAGGACTGGTTCATGAGCTTCGTGGCCGACAAGTGGCTCTCGGCGGACCGGCTCGCCGAGACTGTGCGGGTGGTGCACGAGAGGGGCGGGAGCCTGCGCCTGCGTCTGGTACACGCCTTCAACGATTGGGACATTCCCAGCCATGAGGACGACAAGCTGTTTGCCTCTGCTGTGAACGCCCTCGCCGGACCGCTAAGCGATCAAGCTTTGCTGGAGATGAAGGATCAACGGACGGTTGGTAAAGGGAAGAACGCGTTCGCCGCAACCTGGACGGAGGGGAATGTTGTCATCCAGCAAGAGCTCTTCCCGCATGGAGGTAAGTATCCGCACCCTGCGTTGGCTCGCGGACTCATGTTTGCATGGCAAGACTCGGACTGACACTATCACTCTTCGATTCTCAGGGCACAATGATATTCTTACATACGCTCCAGTCACTCTCGCTGTGCTGCAGCTTTTCGAGAGCCGTGGGCCACAATCAGGCGGCGGCGGTACTTAATAATATCCTGCTACCTCCCTCGGTACCTTATTCAGGCGTTGGACTCTCAGTATCGTAGAGTCTCTGATGGTGACATGCGTCTAAAAGCAAGAGTGCTCATCCTTGCATGTTTCTCGAAGCCGATCACAAAAAAGAGGTAGAAAAAAAATCCACCGAGAAACTATGATGCAAAATAATTCTAGAGCGTGCACAAATACCCCCCGTCTGCCTTACTGCGCCCGGTATAATACCGCACATAATTACCAAACGAAATCTCGTGACACTCCATTTGCTTCTCAGTGACGCTACGATATCACCCATCTGTCTAGGTGATACCTAGGTATATGCAACGTTAGCTGAACTGTGACAAAAAGCTGCGAAGCAGTGACAAATACCTTTCAAGTTTCATCCTAGGTACTCACTTGCCGTCGCGGTCATGCTTGTAGCTTTCATAACTCAGGGACGCCGTTCTCGCCAAGGGTGATCTCGTCGGTGGGCGAGAAGGTGGCGAATGTCTCCATGTCAAAGTCATCAATATAGGTTCTTAGATTGTCTCCAACCACTTTCATTCCCGCTAATTAATCTGTTGCTCTGTTCAGAGCTTCTATGCCCAAGAACCGAGTTTTCCCTCGCAGCATCCATCACAGCCCCTTAACCCCTCTCAGCGCCGCAAACCTCTCAGAACTCAACAAAGCCCTATCAGAACTTAACATAACCTCTCTCACCACCCATCACAACCACTCGAAGCAACCATCAGGTGAGCAATCTCGCCCGTCATCTAGACCCCGCCAGCCGTTCCTAGCTCCTCCCTTGTAATGGACTCTTGCACTCCTTCGTTGAGCCCTTTTCTCGCTGTACTCCCTAGCGAATCCAGTGTGACCCAATCCAGGCTGGCGGGGTCAAACCCAATCCCCAGTTCCCCCACAAGAGTATCCAGCCCCAACAGCATCCACCACAGCCCATCAGAACAACTATCACAGGCCCACCGCCAGTTTCCGCCACAACCCCGATGGCACCCATCACATCCCTTGTTGCTTGTTGGGTGGCACAGTGAACGTGGGTAGACAGGGGAGACGGCCCCTACCTGTCGACCCGAAGACCTGAGGGCCACACGATCACCAGGGTTACCAAGGAAACAGGTGAGCCAAGCCCTCCAGCAAGGTCAACCCTGTTTTCCTCCCCTGTGTGCCACCCAAAGCCGTTGTTGTCATGACCCCGTCAGCCTTTCCAATCCTAGCTCCTCCCTTGTAATGGACTCTTGCACTCCTTCGTTGAGCCCCTTTCTCGCTGTACTCCCTAGCGAATCCAGTGTTCCCTTTCAAGGCTGACGGTGTCGATTCCTCCTCCGCCAAGTATCCACCAAAGCATCCATCGCAACCCTCCACCACCGAACGAGTTCTCCTGCCAAAGACGCCCGATTCTGCCACTGGCTGCACTTGCCTGCTCGAGTCGGTCGACGATTCGCGTATGCTGACTGCGTTCTCGCCTCCTCGAGTCGGTCGACGATTCGCGTGTGCTGGCTGCGTTTCGCCTTGCCCCCGGTGGCTTGTGAAATGATCTCAGGGTGGGGAGAAGTGTCAATGTCATCGAAGTCATTAGGTATCCACCAACATCGACTGCGTTAATGTGTCGCGGGAGTGTCATACTTGTTGGGGCGCCTGGCAGGTCACGTTGACAAGCCTCTTAGGATTGTTGTAGTCGCCAGGGACCAGATTATGCTAGGTAGACAGCCCGGTGACCTATTGGAGTGAGAAAAAGGTCCAGCCAGCGAAGGCACGAACCACCCGGCAAGCCGAAAACAAAGTGCAGTACCGAAAACTGCCGTTCGGTACTGGGACAAGTGAGAAACCTACCTACAGACGATGTTCGGGCTAGGCACTCTCTTCTGCCACGTTGGTGGCCGATGTTGTCTGTTTGTTTTGGGACTTGGGCTCGCCAGGCCTGGGCGATGAGGGGTGTTTCTTGTCCATGTAGTCATACGTCATTCTTTTCAAAAGTCAGCTTTATATAGGACGTGAGATCAAGTTGGTCAACAAAGGTAAAAGCAGAAAAGCAGTGGAGGGCAACGCTTAGAGATATTGGAAGCTTGGGAAAGAAAACGGTTGGTTGATTTAGCATGGAAGCTGGAAGCAAAGTTGGAAGGTGGAAAGAGAATAAAGAGGTGGCCGAGTTGGAAGGAGGGAAGGAAAGAAAAGAGGTGGCCGACCTGGGAAGGAGCGAAAAGAGAAGATGGGAGAATTGGAAGGAGGGAAAGTGGGTCCTGTAATATTTCTATAGGCCATCACAAGTCTCTCACCTTGGGCTCAGGAATGGGTTGAATATGAAATGAGAATAAGAAATTGGCAATTCTTTGGGATGACCCGATGGGAAGAGTAAGGTTAAGAAGAAACGAGAGCGAAAGGCCCAGAGGGCCGTCGATGAAGGGAATGTATTCACGAGAAGTTTTCTTAATGGTGAAGTTGGCCGCTGGTGTGAGGAAGAGGGAACAGTGGTAAGATGGGACACGGCCGGGAAGTTGGGATCAGGTGAGGGTTTGGGATCGAGAAAGGAAAGCAGTACGAAGAGAGTGCTTTTGATCAGAGAAGGAAATGGCACGTTCACTTGGAAGACGATATATCTGTGACAGAAGGGAAAGTCGATGTGGCTTACCTTGCAGTGGTTTTTTGTTATTATTATGAAGTTGTGATCATGGTTTTTGTTTAAAGTTGTGATCATGGTTGTTGTTTGGAGTTGTGGTGGTGGGTGGTGGTGGCTGGTATGTAGGAGGAAAGATTAGGAGATCAGAGAAAGGGTTGAACGAGGTGGAGGGGACGGGGTTTTATATTAGGAAGCAGAACCAAAACCACGTGATCTACAATGAGTGAATTTGGTCTGCAATAAGTGAATTTGGAAGCAGCGGGTCAGTTGAGGGGGAAGAATGACGTCGATAGATCTGGATGGCTCCTACCGAGCAGAGTAGTGACAAGGCAACTGGTAACAGCCCCGCCGTAGAACACTTATCTTGTGAGTCACCGCGGCTCCTTCCGCATTCGGATGGAAGTGAATAATAGGTTGGGTTATGGGGTGATGACGAGGCATGAACGGTAAGCATCGTTTCGTCACCGATGGGAATGTGAGGGGGCCAGCGAGAAGCTTCCATCTACGAGCCCGGGTGGGAGCCAGGATACCAGGTCTCAGCAAACGCGCATGTTTGCCAGACAGTACGTATTAGGAAGCCACTTCAGAGCTGCCAAGAAGAGCGAACCTAAATCCATGCGGAATTCCAGCCAAATGGTACTAACTTTTCAGGACATGTGCCCCCATTATCGTGATCGTGGTGATATTGTAGTCGCCTGACGCTGATACCTAATTAAGTCACGAGCAGATCGATGGTCAACTTGGGTCTAGAAACGATGATGGCTCTAACCTTGTCCCAATTCCTCCTAATCAAATGACCCAATGTGTTCATATTAAGCACCATCCATTAGAGCTTCAACATTAGACTGCCAGTCACCCAAGCCCGTAAGGCGCAAGGTGCTAAGGCCATGGTGTCACGGAGACAAACATAATGGCAGCAAGAGGAGGAAAGTTATTGAAGACATTGGTACTCAAAGTTCGCCATCTTGATCTTGAGGTCTTGCGTACGAATCCCTTGGAGAGCGCCTTGCAGGGAAATGAGTGACTTGGAGAACACCCCTGGGACAGTTGAGCTGTTATTTGTCAATGATTGAGGTCTCACGTACTATGAGGGTGAAGTGAGGGAAACTTCGAGCAATCCAAACAGCGTTAACTCGAGTCTGGAGGGCAGAATATGGATTCGTGACTTGAAGGTATTAGAAGAGATGGCTGCCGAGGCTACGAGAACTTCCAGAAATCTGCAGGCAGCCTCGCTAGGTGGGACTTTTAGGCCAGCCTGTTCATACATATGGCGTGCTCCAAAGAACATGGTCGATTCTTTGAGGGCTATGAAAGATACGAGGCCTGGTTGGCAGTTCAGGTATACAGCACAGCTTTGTTCACAGATCGGTAACTAGCTCCTTGGAGCATGAGTCCGTGAGATGGAATTCCAGATACAGATGGGAGACGGACCGCCTGAGTGACTGCTGACGAGCAAAGAACCCGAAGTGTACAAATAGGCTCGTCTTGCTGCACCAATAGAATCAAGAAAAGAATTCACGATTAGGTGAAACGAATTCCTTAGAAAGCCGCTCCCACTGTGTCCTTCAAGAGTGCAGGTAGAACAAAGAATAAGGGCAATGCTACACTCCAATCAAGAAAAATCCCGCCGCTTGTTGTTACCGGTGACCGACTTGGCTGAGCCTTGCCCAATGGCGACAGGCGGTAGAAGCCAGCAGAATGCGGTGAGCGCACCTAGTGTCACCCCCGCTACCAGCGTAAGGAGGTCGGATTCTTAGTTAGTTGGGAGGAACATGGGCCCAAGATCACCACGTAGCAGTCGAGAAAGCTGGCCAACGCGCTCGCCGCGAGTCCCGCAGGGCTGCCCGAAGTTTTCAATGAAGTCGCAGAAGTCCGGGCCAGGCATTCTCCTGCTGGCACATAGCAGGCGGCAGATGACAGACCGTGATTTCGCCTTAGGAAAGGACCGCATAGCCGATGGGGGAGCAAAGCACTGGGAAGAGGCGACGCCGAAGGCTCGGATATGAGGCAGATTTGAGCGCTTGACAGTAGCATCCCTTGCTTGATCGGTGATCCTTCGACACTTTGAGGTGATACCGACTTACCAAGTGCTCGAAGATTCCCGAAGCCTATGTGACAACCAGATACGGAAGCCCGAATTTCAACCATATCGGTCGGTGAAGTTGATATGCGCAGCAGTTCCAATCATTACCACACCGATCTAAATAAGTGACGATATACATGTTGTCCTTCGTCGCCATATCTTCAGGGCGACAGGGCTTTTTTGGATCTATCTCAGATGTCGTTCAACTAAGCGTGACAAGTCTGGAGTTAGCCGCTGTGGGGAATGGTGCCCCATAGCTAGTGCAACACTCGATCGTTTTCCAGATGAGCCCCAAAACATCAAAGCGGCACATGTGGTCTTCGATAAGCGATAAGCACCTGGGGGGGAATTTTTCCTGCCGAGCCCGCCGAACGACATTGAGAATTTTATATACGCCGCCAACGCCACGAATGCTCTGATAGGAGACACATTGAGGTACAGAAAGGGAAGAGGTTGCAAATCAGGAGCCTGCCGACTTTTGAACATTGAATTGCTCTCAAAGTACTCATGTTCTGAGCTTCTCGTTTAGCCACAGCATACAGGTATGGAGTACCATAGGCGGATTCCTAGAAATGAAGGTTGGAGGTGCCGCCAAGACGTCAAAAGCTCCAATTGAAAGTGGTCTGTGCGATTCGCCGCGTTCTGGCTCCTTCTCTGTTGAACCCGTTTGGGCCTTGGGGAAACCTCCAAATCGCCGTGCTCCTTCTCCAACGGTGCAGACATCACGCGCAGACACCACCTAACACAGACGGGACCTCTTGCCCCGGCAGTTGGTGGCGCCGATGGGGGAGGCTTATCTCCAATTTTCTCCACAGAGAAAATGCAAGCACCTGAATTCCACCATACCCTGCTAGTGGCGGGAGATGACGGCGGGCGCGCTGCATAAATCTCCTACTGGGGCGTTTCGGTTTCACCTCGCGTTTTGAACTTTTAGCAGCTGGGTTCAACCTTATCTCCCTCCTATGGCCACTAAGAGAGTAGTAGATAAGGGATTGTTGCCAATTTGCATTTCTTCTTGTCGTGACGCCAGTCGGCGATCAGAAGAAGATCACATACATAGGATATTCTTACAAAGGTGGCTTCTCCCTGCCATCGTTGGGTCTAAACAGAGGCCCAACTCCCCACATGCTGGGTATGCTTCTATCCCCAACAACGGACGCATCATCAATGGGAGCACCCACTTCCCGTCGAGTCAAGTTCTTGCTGCAGCTGTGCCTCCGAAACGCATGGTGTTGTGCTCTGTTCTTCAGATACGCTCGGCGCCGTCTACAGATGTCAATACACCACCGGTGCAGTAGATGTTTGTCTGTTGGGCTGAACTGCTTGGCAAGTACCTCCTGTTCACTCGGTTCGCCTCCTCAAGTCACTCAAAGGGGGTAGAGTGCATTCCGCGCGGTGCCGGACGGATGAAATTATTCGCTACGGAAGTCAATGCCACCGAGAGCAGAGCAGTTGGACGGACCATGTCCATTGACGACCGTCTGTTGGTTTGTCGTCCATGATCCATGAATTGTGGCTTGCCATCCCGCGTTCCAGATGTCTTGCCATGGGCGAATGGGTCGAGATAACAAGACTGGCTTCCATTGTCCAATCACTCGTCCCAACCCGCCTGATATTAACCCGTGATCGACTCTCGGGTCGCATCCCTGAGAGATGCTCTGCTTCCGAGCTCTTGGCGCTCCTCACCCACCGCCATGGATCCGGCCACCTGTGCGATGCTTCTATGATGGGTGGTCCAAACAGTGGGGTGGCGGCGCGAGTCTATCGGGGGTTGGCTTTTGGGGAAACCTCTTGGTCCTGCCTTGGCACCATGCGCTATCTATCTGCTGAGGAAATGGCAACCACGAAACAAAAGGAAAGTCTGTCTGTAATGGTTGGGATTTGTTATAAGTCCTGGGTATGATCTTCATGCCGCCGCTCGAGGCCTCTTGGTCCCTTTGCTCTGTTGTCGGTCAGCTTGTGTGTTTTCATGATGTGGTGATAGAGTCGCCACACAGGATACTAGATATCAGAGAACACACCATATGCTGTCTTGATCGCAGCAACAACAGTCAACCATGGCTGATTCCATCCGCCCGTCAACGGCCTCGACCGTCGCCCCCCTTGATGGGGAGCTGAAGGACGTCCACCTCGGAGGATCCGGACTGGTCTACTCGTCAACATCGTCACTGAACAAAACCGAGAAGGAGGGGGTTGCTAACCCCGATGTGGAAGGCCATGGCCTTGAGAAGGTCGAGGCTCGGATGGAGGACATCGCCTTGAAGGCTCTCCATACGGACGATGACCCTTCTCTGAACCCTTGGACCTTCCGGTCCTTCTTCATTGGTATGATGTCGTCCACCTTGTCTGCCTGTCTATCTGCCGCTCTTTTAATTACAGCTCTTACGATGATGATGCTGAGTGGTGCTGATATCCCGTCCCTTCCTTGACCTATGATGATCTCAGGCTTCGGACTCTCTGCCTTCGGTTCTGCCCTGGCCACGATCTTCATGTTCAAGCCCCAGTCAGTCTCGGTCTCGATCATCTTCTTGACGGTCATCAGCTATGTGCTCGGACACGCCATGGCAATGTTTCTACCTCGGAAGGGCCGCCTGGGCCCGTGGCTCAACCCGCACGACTTCAACTCCAAGGAGCACCTCGCTATCATCATCATGTCCAGCTCCGCCTCTTCGGCTGCGCACGCCACAGATGTGCTCGCGGCACAGAAGCTGTACTACAACGTCGTGCCCAATCCGATCCTCGCCATTCTCCTCCTGTTCTCCTCGCAACTATTGGGCTATGGATTGGCTGGCTATCTTCGTAAGGCCCTCGTATATCCTACCAAGATGCTGTGGCCCAGCGTGCTCCCTCTTAGCTCGCTTGTTGAGACGCTGCATCGGGATCGAGACGAGATGAAGAAGAGGTGGAACTTTTTCTGGATCATCTTCACTGTCGTGGCGGTGTGGGAGCTGTTTCCGCAATATGTGGGTCTAACTCTCATCTAGGGGCTTGGAAACTGGCATTGGGCCTGTATTACGACAACTGACCCTGATATTTTTGTTTGCTCTCTTCTCGAAAAGATCATGCCGGTCTTGACAGGCATCAGCATCTTCTGCCTCGCCAATCGCGAAAGTCTCGTGTTTACAAACATATTCGGAGGCACAAGTGGAAACGAGGGCCTGGGGCTGGGAGCGATCTCCTTCGACTGGCAGTATGTCGGGACTTCTGCCTTCTTCTTGCCCCTGCAGACGCTCACGAATGGGTTCATCGGGTACGTCCTGTGTACGGCTCTTTACTGCGGGCTCTACTATGGCAACGTTTGGGATGCCTTCAAGTTCCCTTTCCTGTCGCAGCAGCTCTTTTCGCAGAACTCGACGTCCACACAATTCGACATCTTCAACCAGTCCGCCATCCTCGACTCCAACTTTGAGCTGGACAGCAGCACGCTGGAGTCTCAAGGGCTGCCGTCCTTTGCGACCACTTACGCGTCCTATCTGCTCACGACAAACTTGAGCGTCACTGCTACTATTGTTCATGTAAGTTTCCCATGCCAATACCAGCCTCCGTCTTTCTCGCCTCATTGCCGTTCACAGAACCAGAACACTCAGGTGACTGACAAGCAAACTGACATGACCCACTTAGGTCGCCCTGTACCACCGGGATGCACTCCGAGACACCTTCACGTTTGGCAAGCCCGACTTGGCCAAGTTGCGGCGGTATGCGATGAATCCCCGGCTGCTCTTCAAGAAGAAGGAGGGGCGCGCTGGCCCGCACAACCCGAACGAAACGGACCCCCACTACCTCGCAATGCTCGCCTACCAGGAGGTACCCGACTGGTGGTACGGAATTGTGCTCATCACGTCCATAGCCATCGGGCTGGCCTGCATCTACACGCTCGAGTCGACCTTGCCCTGGTGGGGGTTCGTCACGGCCATCACCATCTCCTTCATGGCCACGCTGTTCTTCGGCGCCATGGCCGGCCTGCTCGGCTTCTACGTGCCCATAACCTCAGTCGTGCAGCTCATCGGGGGTTACATGCACCCCGGCAAGCCCGTCGCCAACATGTACTTTGTTCTGTTTGGTTCCAACGCGCAGACACAGGCGCTCTACCTCGTCTCGCACCTCAAGCTTGGCCAGTATGGGAAACTTGCTCCGAGGTGCACCTTCACCTTCCAGGTATGCACTCCTTAACTGTGGCCCGAAACAGCAAGGCAGACGACTGAGTACTGACCCTTTTCTTTCTTTTTCCTTTTTCTCGCAAAAGGTCATGGGAACGATGTTCGGGGCTATTGTGAACTACGTCTTGATGAACTCCATTACCACGACCCAGAGGGAGATCCTTCTGAGCATTCAGGGTACGAACATCTGGTCGGGGCAAGTGATTCAGTCTTTCAACTCAAATGTGAGTAGCTTGGTTTGGCCAGCTCATCCATCTGCTGTTGCTCTCCTTCTTCTTCTTCTTCTTCTTCTCCTCTTCCTCCTCCTTCTCCTTCTCGAAGTCGACCCAAAGATCCCACGAACTGACCAAGATATAACGGTTGGTAAAGGCAATCGCCTTCGGTGCACTCTCGCAATACATGTTCAGCATTGGCCGCACCTACTCGTGGGTCGTCCTCGCCCTACCCCTCGGCTTTGTGCTGCCGTTGCCCCTCTACGCCGCCCACCGCGTCTGGCCCAAGCTCGGGCTTGACTACCTCGTCACACCTGTCATTGCCTGGTACCTCGGATACCTGTCCGTGGGCATCAACAGCTCCGTCATGATGCACTTCGCCATCGGCTTCTTCGTGCAGTTTTACGTCCGCAAGAACCACCCGGAGTGGTTCCTCAAGTACAACTACCTCCTGGCCGCCGCAATCAGCGGTGGGACAGAGCTGCTCGTGTTTGTCACCACCTTTGCTGTCCAGGGCGCCAGCGGGCAGGCGGTGGTCTTCCCGCCTTATTGTGAGTAGCTGTGCATTACCTCATATTTTCGCCCGCCTCTGCTCTTCGCCAGACAGATGGAAAGAAGTAAGCTGACCACGCATGCGCCTCCTTGAAAGGGGGTAACAACTTCCAAACCGGAAACTACGACTACTGCGCCAGGAATCCGGCCTTGGGGTGACTGTGTCGCGAAGGATGGAGAAGAAGAATTTCAGGAGCGATGGGTCGGGTCTTATCCTGGTGTTTAAACTCACCTTCTCTCTCCTGGCGATTTCCTTTCTGTAGAGAACTCGATGGAATAGCTACTCTGAGACGGGCTTTGGCGCTTTGTAACATGTATCATAGTTTCCCGCGTGTTCGGGAGATGTAGGTTTGTGTGGGAGTGAGTAGGTAGTATGGCACCTCAACGCTGTTGATCAGCGGGAGGACTAGTGGGGTGGCGAGATATAATTTGGTACAAATAGCACTCAAGTCTCGTCATTGGAAGTGGCAAGGGTGCAAAAAAGTGCGAAAATTAGTCGGGTCACTAGGAAGAGGTAGAAAAAGGCACTCAAGTTGCTTGATGACAATCCCTTTCACTGTATCAGGAATGAAACCTCCTAGTGGCACCGGTTCACAGTACCAACCAAAAAGGAATCCAACTTGGAGACAAAAAGGATGAAGGAGAAGCTTGATATTCAACCAACAGTGAAAATAAGAGCAAACAAGCCAAGAAATCCTACGGTCTTCGTCCAGAGACAGTTACGGCTACTGATATAAAGCCAATGCGTGTCGACCAACAAAGGGAAAGAGACGACAAAGGAATTCCAAAAAGAGGAAAAATAAAAATATTCTGAAGGCTACCTACACACGCTCTTCCTCTGACGTTCCGGCAATATTCAGGCCACCGGCACAGCCTAGAAGTGGTCACCGCCCCAGCCGAGCTGCCTGTTGACCTCATTCATGGCGTTAACGCCGGCCTGGATAAAGCCAAGCGGCGCTGGGAGGCCGGCGAGGTTGAAGGTGGGGCCGGTGGCGCCTTGGGAGTTGATCAGGTCCTGCTGGTCGAGGACGCACTGCCTCTTCTCCAGGACGCCCTTCTGTATGGCCCTGGCCCAGAGGTTATACCACTGGTCCTCGTTGATGGAGACGTACTCCTTCCTGCCGCCGGGGGCGGGACGGGAGAAGGGCCAGTCGGCGAAGACGACCTCGAAGCGCTTGGTGCGGAAGAAGAGGTAGGGCCACGTGAAGAGGAAGGTGAGGGTGACGAAGACGAGGATGCGGACCCACTGGGTGAGCCGCCAGCGGTTGGTAGCGCACTCGTTGAACACCTCGACCGACTTGTCCTGCACGGGGAACTTGACCTCGAGGCTGCCGCGGTAGTTGGTGGATCGGACCAGCTGCTCCAGGCTGTGGCGCACGCACTCCTCGTCGAACCCGACGACGCGGCGCTGGAGCGCGAACACCTTGAGCCCGGCGTGGCTGGCACAGTACACGTGGCACCACTCCCGGAGCGTCGGCTTGCCGCCGCCGCCCACCTCGATGTCCTGCTTCGTGCCGGGCGCCCTTTGCCGGAAGACGGTGCCCCGCCTGGCCTTCTCGCCGTTGTCCACCGTCCGGACCTCCCGCCACGAGGTCCGGCTGCTGGCGTTGGAGTACAGGTAAGGGGTTAGGTCGACCCGCACGTCGAAGTCCGTCACGGCCCGCCGCTGCTTCTTGCCGTGCTCCTCCACCATCTCCTGGTGCTGGCCCAGCACCTGGACCCAGTACCGGGGCGGCCGCTGGGCCCAGGCGCTGACGTGTGACTCGAGCAGCTCTGGGTCCTCGTCTAGCCGGCGGTCCATGTAGCACTCCGCACCCGTCTTCTCGTTCTGGAACTTGGGGCTGACGGCATTGGGTGGAGCGAAGTAGGCCGCGGGCATGGTGGTGTGCGTGTGCGCCGTTTGTTGCGAGCCCTGCTGGTCGAGGAGCGGGGCGCTGCTCTCGTCTTCGCCGATGGCCGAATAAAGGGGAGGGAAGTCGTCGAGCTGAGGTGCATCATCGTCGAAGCCGCCCAAGTCGTGGCTGATGCTGCTGCCGCCCGCCCCTGGATTTGTGCGCAGGGAGTGGGCATCATCGGCGAGGGGATCGCTGGGGTCTGTCGGCTTGCCCATTGTGGCCGATTGCAGGGTGGTGAAGGTGTTCAATTAGGGGCGTTTGAGCAGTTGCCTACAATTGATCGTGTGGGACTTCAGGAGTTGGATGAAGAGAGATGCAATGTGCCTCCTAAACAATAACAAAGCCCAGTGGTCTGAGAGAGGGAGGAGTTCGTAAGCGGTGGTGTGCTTCTTCAGGCAACAGGCCAACAATCCTATCTATGCCGTGAAGTGAGGCGCAGCCTGCAGGGCCGCCCGCCCCCGGATGGGAGTGGGCCATATTGGCCAATCATTAAATGCACAGATTTCATCCTTCCTCCATGGGATGCCTGCTACGTATTACGTGGAGGGCTGCTCCTAGCGAAACACACAGTTAAGAAAGTATAGGATGGAGAAAAAGGGAGGATAGCAAGCCACCTTACCAGATTAGAAAAGTTTGACTCTCTTGATATGTGCCGCGGAATTGTTCAGACCAGAGTCAAATTCCTCCTACATCGTAAACTAGATCGTAACTAGATCTAATGGGGGTTTGACTCGCAGCCTTTGTGACGTTTCAATGCTGTCAAGTGCCCAGTTACTCCACTCCTGCCACCCGACCCTAATAAACCCCCCGCAAGCTCGTGATTGCTAGATGCTGCCCCGCTGCCCCGCATCACAACGCAAAACCACCCACTTGTGTTCTAAGGGCGGTTTCATCACCACCTAACCGTAGGTAGCGTAGAGGACACGACGACTCCTCTTCAGATTTTGGGACAGCTCAGTCTCTTCCCCTCCTTGTCCTTGACGGAAGAGAAGGTCACCTCTCTCCCTCAATCATCTCACTAACCCTAATATGTCAACCGAATCGAAACTCGTTACAGACCCAAAAGGGGGCGATGGGGAAGCTTCTGATCCTCCCCCTGCGGCCGGCAACCAGGCCGCGGTCGAGTCCGAGGGTGAGGACGATGAAGCTCACGGCGAGGACGTCGGTGCAGGGGCCTCATCCTCTACTGCGGCTAGCAAAAAGAAGAAGAAGTCCAAACGCCAAAAGCTCAAGGAGGCTGTCAGCGGGAAACCCTCGGATCCGCAAGCCGAAATACGGAAGGCCCTCGGCGGCCTGACGCCGGACCAGCTGTCGGAGCTCATGAGGCTCAACCCGGCGCTGGCACAGGAGCTTGGCGGCTCACTGGGCAAGGCCGAGAGCTCTTCGTCCAAATCGTCGGACCCTTCAGCCGCCGTTGAGGCCCTGAAGAAGCTGAATTTACAGGACATCATGACTGGTCTGGCGTCCAGCGGCAAGAACGTCAAGGACATGGCGAGCTACAAGTTCTGGCAGACGCAGCCCGTGCCCAAATTCGGCGAGGAGTCTACAGGACCCATAGAGGATGGGCCCATCAAGGTGCAGAAGGTGGAGGACATACCGACGGAGCCACCCAAGATGATGGAGGGGTTCGAGTGGTGCACACCAGACATGACGGATGGCGCTCAGGTCAAGGAGATATACGAGCTGCTCAACGGCCACTACGTCGAGGACGACGAGGCCATGTTCCGGTTCAACTACTCGACCTCGGTGCTCAAGTGGGCCATGATGTCGCCGGGGTGGAAGAAGCAGTGGTACGTGGGCGTGCGCGCGACGGCGTCCAAGAAGCTGGTGGCCTTCATCTCGGCCATCCCGCTGCAGCTGCGCGTGCGCAAGAATGTGCTCGACTGCTCCGAGGTCAACTTCATCTGCGTCCACAAGAAGCTGCGGTCCAAGAGGCTGGCCCCCGTGCTGATTAAGGAGATAACGCGGCGCATCAACCTCGAGGGCATCTGGCAGGCCATCTACACCGCCGGCGTCGTGCTGCCCAAGCCCGTCAGCACCTGCAGGTACTACCACCGCGCCATCAACTGGCAGAAGCTGTACGAGGTCGGCTTCAGCCCCCTGCCGGCCAACAGCAAGCCCCAGTACCAGCTGCGCAAGTACGCGCTGCCGGACAAGACGGCCATCAAGGGCCTGAGGGAGATGCAGGAGCTGGACGTCCCTGCGGTCAAGGATCTGCTAAAGAGATATTTGGGCCGGTTCGACCTGGTGCCGGAATACGACGACGATGAGGAGATCAAGCACTGGTTCCTCCACAAGAAGGAGCCTGGCGATGAGCGGGTCGTCTACACATATGTGGTTGAGGTGAGCCTTTTTCTTTTCTCCTGTCTTTTCTCCGTTCACTAGGCAGCACGCTCCTTTCTTCCCTTCATATTTCAGGCTCTCAATGCTAACTTCCCCTAACCCGCTCCGCCAAACAGGACGACTCAAAGAGGATCACCGACTTCTTCTCCTTCTACACGCTTGAATCCTCCGTGATCAACAATCCGAAGCACCAGGTAGTCCGGGCGGCCTACCTCTTTTACTATGCGACCGAAGTCGGTATCACCTCTCCCGTCGACAAGAGCGCCCTGAAGGATCGCCTCTCAGCCCTGGTCTCGGACGCGCTCATCCTCGCCAAGAAATACAAGTTCGACGTCTTCAACGCCCTCTCGCTCATGGACAACGCCCTCTTCCTGCAGCAGCAGAAGTTTGGCCCCGGAGATGGGCAGCTACACTTCTACCTCTTCAACTACCGCACAGCGCCCATCGCGGGCGGCATCGACAAGAGGAACCAGCTGGACGAGGATGTCCTCAGTGGTATTGGGCTGCCCATGCTGTAGACTGTGGGCATGGATGGCTATGAATTAAGGCCTGGTGCAGTTGGCCACTACCTGTTTTGGACGGCGCCATGCGGGAGAGCGAGGCAAAGGGATTGCTGTGGACCTGCGTACCGAGGGGGAAAGTAACAAGATAAACGCAAAAGCATTTATACGGCAGTTCCAAGGGCTTGACCTTTCATACCCCATACAACAAACAACATCCATTACCTAAGCTGTATCCGAGTCTCGTTTCTGTGCGCGGCCCGTGAATGCTGCCGCGGTCTATATATATAATGGCTCCCGGCTTGAGTTCTTCACTTCACCTCCGTGTTCAGCGCCTCTGCCGTCCTGAAGCACCTCTCCAGCAGATGATTGACCCAATCACACCTCTCCAGCACGGGCGCGTGTCCCATGCCCTCGACGATGATCCCCTCGGCAGGCTCCAGCAACTCGATCAGTTGCCTCCCGTGCGGCACCGAGATCATCTGGTCCGCGGTGCCGTGTAGCACCATGATCCTCTCCCGCCCGACCTTGCACGCCATCTCGAACAGGTCCCGCCTGCTCTTGGAGTGCCACCCGGCGGCGACGAGCTGCGTGAGGAACCCGATGGTGGTGAAGTGCTCGGTGTCGAGCCGCTTGGTCATCTCCTGCGCCACGAAGCGCTCGTAGTTGGTGCCGAAGCGGAGGTACTCCCCCTTGCCGCCGCTCTCCTCGGCCGAGGGCATCTCCACCAGCGGCGTTCCCTTGGCCGGCAGGTGGGCCTCGTCGGGGCGGCGGAGCCACTCCTCCGGGAAGAGCCGGTGCGCGGCGCCGTCGACGCTGACCTGGACGCCCCGCGGGATCAGCAGGCTCGCCCGGTTGGCCAGGTTCTGCATGAAGGTGGTGGTGTTGTGGATCGCGGCCGCCGTGCAGAGCAGGTTCAGGCTCGCGATGCGGTGCGGAGTCGCGCAGGCGAGCTCCTGCGCGATCATGCCGCCCATCGAGATGCCCGCCACGTGGAGCTGCCGGCGGCCAGTCCAGCCGAGGTGGTCGGCCACCTCGAGGACGTCGAACGCCATCTCCGAGGTCGAGACCCCCCTCAGAGGACGGTCACTCAGTCCCATCCCGCGGTTGTCGAGCACCAGGACCGAGAATTCCTCTTCACGCTCGTGGCCTAGGTAGAGGGTCTGCCGCTGCCAGGCAGATTTGAAGGAGCCGAGGCCCATTATGAGCTGTGCGGTGTGGGTTTAGCCTTTCCCCCCCTCTCCTTTACTTTCCCTCATACGATTCAGGGTGGCAACTCTAGTGCCTTGGGTGTTTACGTACGACGACTTTGATCGGACCTGATCCGTGGACCTCCCAGCTGATCTTAATAGGGCCTCCCCTTCCCTCAGCCACGGGAAGTATCCCTTCCTGAGTTGGCACGAGCTTCCATATCGTTGTCGGGTATGCTGGGTGCTTGAGAGTTTCTTCCACTGTGGGCAAAGGAAGTCTAGTAGGAGGTTTAGTGTCAGCCGAATTTAAGCCTGTGGTAGGATAGTGGGAATGACGACGTACCTGCTCATTGAGGAGGCCATCGTCCAAACGTGGATTGGGTGTAGAACTGTAGATATAATTGTTGGGAAGTATGGCTTTGGTAGCACGGCCGTTGGTATGAGCAACGGTTACGAAATATCGAACATCAACAGCAGCAACAAGCAGTCCTTGACAGGCGAGACAGACAACGGTTTTATACTCGTGAATTTTACGAATCTGATCGGATTCGTCGGTTTCACTCCCATTTTACTCCCGGCTCACTGTCGATAAATCGCCGTGGTGGGGTGATGGAGGGGACGGCCTGTCAGGTGTGTCGCTGTCGTCTCCACTGTCACTTCGCTACACACGTCACAAGCTTAGCCAACAACAATCCCCGTTAGGGCCTCGGCCAACAGCACGGACCAAACGAAACCCCCACACAATCCCAGCGCTTGACAGGCAGAACTGTGACGTGGGTTCCAGGAGCCCCCTTGCCATGTTCAAAAGCTTCTCACAACTCCATCTGCTTAGTAGTGTATTCTCGACCTTCCTTTGGGTCACCATGGAGAGTTCCAAGTTGACAGTTCATTCCAATTCCAAACAATGCATGGAATATACGGGCCGGAGTTTCAGGGGGCTTAAGCAGCTCAAATGTCTGGATCTGCCGAGAGTTGTCAAGTGCCAGAATCATGACGATGGAATTCGAGCCACTTCGAGGTCACAACAGATAATTACTTGCCGGGGCTACAAAGCCCAGCCGGTGTAACGAGAATTGAAAGATGGTTCTTGCCTCCAATCTATCCCCCGACTACAGAATGCAGTTGAAAAATTATTAAGCTGGCCCATTAGCGTTGTTCGACGAGACCGATATCCAGTACTAATTAGATATTACAAATTTGACCTACAGCTATTTAGTTAGTGATCCCACCAATCTTTGTTTGAGAGTACTTTCAGTTGGCTGAGGACATTTGAACTCTTGATGCCATAGTTCAATATAGTCTACGCCGTTTTCTTGCAGTCCTCCGCATCCTCATATGTGTCTTTGGCTAAATTCACCATTATTAAACGATCTCGTGACTAGGTAGATATATACCTGGGTAGCGCACATAGGATCCGGAACTCCGGGTAAGCCTTGATGTGTGTAGTCACTTCTAGGAAATGGAACGATGATGAGAGGTATGAGGGTGACCGTCTCCGCACTTGTACAGATTGCCTGCATCTCATGTGGCATTGAAGTGAGATATTCCTTGGCCATCCTTGACTCGCCGTTTGTATTTAAAACGGGGAGGTAGGTAACTGCCTCGGTATTGATGCGCCTCTTTGCATGTTGTGTTTTGCAAAACCTCAAAGTCTAACGGTCCATATCCTTGACGCTCTTGGAGTGTCTGGGACGACCCGATACTCTAGAAGAGCACCAGCTAGCTCAACTGCAGGTTCTTGGACAGCCAAACATGCGCCTACTATATCTCTCACTCTGGGCGGTCGCCACAGCGGCGGGTGCACAAGCAACCCTAGCCTGCCCGCCTATTCAGGGCGACCCGAAAGCCGCAAGAAACACAAAACTCCCAGACCCCTTCACCTTTTTCAATGGCACCAAGGTCACTACAGTGGAGCAGTGGGACTGCCGCAGGCGAGAGCTCTCCCAAGTCCTCCAAAGGCAGCAATATGGCATCATACCCGGGCCTCCGGACTCCCTCGAGACAGCCTGGACGGCGCCCAGCAACCTGTCCATAGTGATCAAACACCAAAACAAAACCATTTCTTTCCTGGCCAATGTGACTCTTCCAGCCAACGCTACAGGACCCAGCCTATATCCAGCGATAGTCGGCGTCGGCGCGATCGCCATCCCTGTCCCTGCCGGTGTGGCCACCGTGATATTCGACCAGCGCGCTCTGGCCAAGGGCTACCCTTCATCCGAGGGCCCAGGCAAGTTCTTCGACCTCTACGGCCGCAACTATGACATCGGATCCGTAGGCGCCTGGGCCTGGGCGACCAGCCGCCTGATCGACGCGCTGGAGAAGACCCCGGCCCTCGGGATCGACACCAAGAGGCTGGCGGTGACGAGCTGCTCCCAGGGCTCCAGGGGCGCCCTGGCCGCGGGCGCCTTCGACGAGCGCGTCGCCGTCACGATACCGCAGGAGTCCGGCCTCGGCGGCGTCGCCTCCTGGAGGGTGAGCTACCTCGCCGGCCGGAACCGCAAGGGCTGGGACCCGATCGAGTCGCCGGCCGAGGGCCCGCCCGGGGATTTCAGGCGCGAGTTCTACGGCAGGTATGACATCCTGGACAGGCCCAGGGGCGAGAAGGTGCTCGCGATGCCCTTCGACCAGCACGACGTCATGGCGCTCGTGGCGCCGCGGGCCCTCCTCGTGCCGGACAGCAGCATCGACTGGCTCGAGCCGATGGCCTCGTACGTGACGGCCGGCGCGGCGTGGAGGGTGTGGCGCGCCATGGGGCTGCTTGAGCGGTTGGCCTTCCTGCAACCTGGGAATCATGCGCATTGCAAGTTCCCCGAGGACTATGCCGCGAGGCAGATCTACAATCTGTTCATGAGGAAATTCCTGCTGAGGGAGGACGGCGTGGAGGGCCAGACTGGGATACTGCTGAGCTCGCTGTTCAGGGTTGGTAGGGAGAATGAGTTCATCGATTGGGAGACTCCTGTCTTTTGAGTCTCTTTCCTGGTTCCCGACTCTTCCTCTTTTGGGCTAGCTTAAACGTCTCTCAGCCTTCAAGCTCATTGGATCTGCTTATAGGCAGCTCGCTCAATAGCTTTGTCAGTTTAATTATCAGTTAGCTCAGCGCCTGGGGATCCATAACAGTTCAGTTAGCGGCCGCTATGATGATGCTTCGTATGCTGACACTCGGCCCGTGCATAGCCTCTCCTGACCTAACCAAACTACCTGTCACACATACACTTACTTACGAAGGCGATAGGGGGAATTAACAAGCATTGTAATAACGGGAAACTTGATCCCGGTCACTCAGGTCAACCAAGCCGAGACAATTTGGAAGCTTGATCAAGTACAGTCAAGTCAATTTCAAGAAACTTGCCTTAATCCGAGCTAGGAGGACATGGCTCTTGGAGTCATTGCTGTAATAGTACAGTGGTGGCTCTAGATAGGAAGCCTTAACATAGTCATCATACAGTTGACTCCGATGATCAAGACCTCGTAGAGGAGGTAGAAAGTCCCGATCTTTAGACTTTTTAACGGGCGGGAATCTAGTCCGGCTGGCCTGTCAATTCCTTCGCAAATAGACTTCTTAAAGTTATCTTATCATGTGAATCGCTCCCAACCCCATTACTTCCTGTCAGAAAAGGTGATCAAGCCTCTTCACCCTCCCTGTCAACCCAGTCAACATTATTTAAGCGTTCAATTGACTGACTGATGTACCTAGCTAGGTAGATTTACTTTACTGCTGGGTGTGTGGCTAATTAAGGTGTGTCTGCCTACACTCTCCAGGAGGTATCAAGTCTTATTTTGGCTTGCAACTTCTGTATTGCGCTCGAACCCCTTTCTATCTGGCCCTCGAACTCCAAATTAGAACAACATCTCAGGTCGCTGCTGTGAGGCCATCTCTGAGACGTTTGTGCATTGGCTGCATGACCAAAGATAGCAGTCCCTGTCGGCGGGTTGCAGTGGCGGTAAACGCTGGCAGCATTTAGGCGCCCAGCCGGGGTGCCGTCCCGACAGTCTGGTTCAGGGGCAAAAGTCTTCCAACCAACAATTCTTGGCCAGCGCGAAGCGGCCAGTGACGATTTGGCAAACAGTGATTTCCGAAGCCATCTGCCCCGCGAGGTTTCCAACTCAATTCTTCAATCCTCGAACTCTTCTCCTGGGGTCGATTCCATCAGAGGATATGTCTTTGTTAATATTTTTTTGAGCGACTTTCCTATACATGTAACATCCCTCGGTTTCCTGCAACCCGCCAACCCCCCCCCTTCAGGCCATTCCTAAATCCTGCCTGCGCAAACAATGTCCATATTGGGTTACAGCTCTTTCAAACGGCGACAGGCACTGCCTCTTGTTATCGCCGCAGCGCTCTTCTTCCTTTGGACTCAGCAAGACCAGCAATTCTCGGTCGGGTCATGGAGCTCTTACGGCAGTGACAGCGGTGGCAGTCGATCACAACCAGCTGATGGGAAGTTCCATTGGGCTAGTGTTCCCTTGCACTATCCGATTGCACCGGAATCCGTGCGGCCGGTGCCGACCGCCCAGCCAGGCGCGCCGCCCAGGATTCAACACGCCTTCGACAGTGAGACTTCGGCAGAGAGGACGCTGCGCCTCTCCAGGCTCGAACTGGTCAAGAGCAACTTCACACATGCCTGGGGGGGCTACAAGCAGCACGCCTGGATGAGCGACGAAGTGCAACCCATCTCGGGCGGCGCGCACAACCCTTTCGGCGGATGGGCAGCCACGCTGGTCGACTCCCTGGACACGCTCTGGATCATGGGCCTCCACGCCGAGTTCGACGAGGCCGTTCGGGCGGTCGACGGGATCGACTTCACCACCAGCAGCCTGGACGAGATCAACGTCTTCGAGACCACGATCCGGTACATGGGCGGCCTTCTGTCGGCATACGACATCAGTGGCGGCCGCAAGAGCAAGCACGCCGCCTTGTTGCTGAGGAAGGTGGTCGAGCTGGGTGACATGCTCTACGTCGCCTTCGACACGCCGAACCACATGCCGATAACGCGCTGGAAGCCCAAGTCCAGGCGTCACACCGCGCTTACCACCCAAGAGGCCCCGCCGCAGGTCGCCCCGGATGGTGTCCTGGTCGCCGAGATCGGGTCGCTGACCCTCGAGTTTACCCGCCTCAGCCAGGTCTCTGGAGACCCAAAGTACTTCGACGCAGTGCAGCGCATAATGGAGGTCTTCGCGGAACAGCAAGACCGCACCAAGCTGCCGGGGATGTGGCCCGTCGTTGTGAACGCGCAGACCGGCGACTTCTCGGGTGACTCCGGGTTCACCATCGGCGGGATGGCCGACAGCGTCTATGAGTACCTGCCCAAGCAGTACCTGCTCCTGGGCGGCGCCTCGCAGATGTACCGCGACCTGTACGTCAAGGCCGTGGCCGCCATGAAGCGCAACATCTTCTTCCGCCCTCGCACCAAGACCGGCGCCGACATGCTGGTTCCCGGCGACGCGAGGGTGGACGGGTCGATACACCCGAGCAAGGTCGAGCCGGACCCGCGCGTACAACATCTGGGGTGCTTTGCGGGCGGCATGGTCGGGCTGGCATCACGCGCATTTGCCATCCCCGGCGACATGGACGTGGCCCGCCGCCTGGTGGAGGGCTGCCTGTGGGGGTACGAGAACGGGCCGTCGGGGATCATGCCCGAGATCATGCACACCACGCGCTGCCCCGACGAGGGCGAGTGCCACTGGGATGAGGCCGAGTGGCACCGTGAGGTGGCCGCACGCCTAAAAGCTGGGAAAGACGCCGGGTCGGACGATGGGTCTGAAGCCGCGGTCGACATCGCCGACCACATCTCCCGGTCACGACTCACCCCGGGCGTCACAAGCTTCGACGACACCCGCTACATCCTTCGGCCCGAGGCCATCGAGAGCATCTTCATCCTGTACCGGCTTACGGGCGACAAGAGCCTGATGGACCGCGCCTGGCACATGTTCGAGACCATCACCCGTGCCACGCAGACCGACATCGCCCACGCGGCGCTGTCGGACTGCACGTTGGCGAGCCCGGCGTCGACCCGGACGGACAGCATGGAGAGCTTCTGGCTGGCTGAGACGCTGAAGTACTTCTATCTTATTTATGAGACTCCAGAGGTGGTCAGCCTCGACGAGTTCGTGCTGAACACGGAGGCACATCCCTTAAGGATGCCCAGGTAGGCGGCCCAAACAGCAGGAGGCCTGGGAGAGGGGAGTGGAAGGAGAATCAGGGCTTGTTTCCCCTGGATGAATGGCCACATACTGGTAATATTGGGATATCTACGAGGTGCCTGGCTGGAGTTATTGGGTAGCATGAATTTGACACGCACATATGTGTGAATTTTACAATCCACTAGGGCTCTGCTCTCTATGCTTCGAATTTTGCTTGGAGCAGCCAAAAATCGTCCTCAAACGCCACTCCCAGTCCCCCACAGGATACCAGCACGTTCATGAGGTAGGTGCATCAAATACCCGCCGGGTACGAGAGATACTAGACAAAGGACTCTCCAGGGGCGCGTACCAGCGTCCTCCGTCTGGGCCGAGCACTCTCTCCCGAGCATGTTGGAGGCGGGGAGGGGTTGTGTTGTTGGTGTTACAAGTAGTCAACCAGAAGGGTGTGGGTACTGGCGGCAATATACGCACGATACGCTACAGGGGTCGTGGAGTGTTGGTTTTTGAACTTAACACTTGGTCGGCTCAACCGACCATGCAACCCCTGAGCGGTTATTATTAATTAGCGCCTCCTCATTCCCAACCACCCAGACCTCCTCGCCCTCTTTCTCTTTTGAACCCTTTGGCTGTTGCTGTTTCTTCATCCCTTCTATCTGAGATCTGTTGCTCACTGCCCGACTCTGGAGTCTGAACTTCCCCTTTGTTTCTCGTTAAATTCACCGTGGAGTTGTCTGCACTTCATGCAAGCCTCAGAGTCAGGACACTCGGGGGACTCTCGCAATGCTGCACTCACATAATAGACTGCCTCTGACACTGGCGATCCTTGGGTTGCTCGCCGCCGCTGGCCCCGGGATGGACATTCTGGTCGGCGCCGTGACCATCCAGGAAGTCATGTGGAACATGCCGAACGGCAGGGCCCCGAACTTCTCCCAGACCTTTGCCACCGGACAGACCATACCAGTCTCTTGGAATCCGTACAATGGAACCATGGTCGACTTGTGGCTCACCACCTACGATTATAATGAGATAACATTCGACCTCCTGCTGACAAGTGAGTCCGACTTTCGTCTATCACCTTTGTCATCGTCAAATCTTGAGATACTGCTTCCACACAGCCCTAGATAGGCTAACATCCTTTGGATGCGTGGATTAGCTCGCATTGACCTCAGCCAACGCCGCAGCGACTTCATGTGGACCATCGACTAGATACTGGTGTCGATCCTCTAGCGGACGGCCAAATTCGTGCTCCGCTTCAAACCGACCTAGGTCATCCAGCTCGCGCAGGGTGGTGGCAAAGACGCTCCCGTGTTTAAGCCAGACGAGCCGGAACTGAGCAGCCCGGGCTTCCTGATAGTCCAGGGAGTCTCTCCCACCAGCTCAACCTCCTCGGCGAGCCCGCCCGCCGCGACCTCATCCACCGCGAGCCCATCTGGCACGGCTCCAGGCTAGTCCACGGCGGGCGCCGCTGGCAGCGGCCTGGCGCAGCAGCAGCAGCAGCCGCTGCTCGCGGGCACGGTGGCTGGCATATCCGTGGGAGCCGCGGCTGGCCTGGCCTCGGTCGGGGCCCTCGTCTGGTACCTTTGCCTCCGCCGCTGGGTGAGCAGGGGCGGCTGGGCGCACCACTTGGTTAGCACAGACATGGAGGGGAGCGGCAGGGCGCTGGCCGCCCCGACAGTGGCGGCGGTGGCGTGCGAGGCGGGTGAGCACGAGAAAACCGCCGTTTTCATGGGTAGCGATGGAACCAAGTATGCCGAGCTCAGTGATGCGTCGGAGCCGCAACACGCTTACCGCTATGTGGTTGGGCCGGCAGAGCTGAGCGGGAGCTAATTAATTAGGAGACTGTGTTCATATATCAACAGCGGGCGTATTGGAATGTGATCTGTATGATATTGATACATGCAAGGTCCCCCTGTCAGCTAGGTAGTTTCCTAGTTAGTTGCTGACTGATGCTTTGGAGACTTGAATACATGTCTAGCACGCGAGGCGGGATGGCAAGAAAAAGGTTCAAAGTCTAAACAGGACAGATGGTGAGCCGTGAGCCGTGAGCCCCAAAAGGGAGAACAAGTTCGATAATTATCCTAAAAGTGCACGGGAACAAAAGACCACTGCTTGAACCCCTACTCCATTAGATGCCAGCCATCGTGATTCGGATCCCAAAAGCCGCATGCCAAGTCCCTCAAGTTATTCGGCCACGTGATATTCTTCGGTGGTGTTCTGAACCTCAGCTGGATTCGGATTCTGATTCGGATCCGGTCCTTCTGCCCAGGAGACGACTGTAGTGGCTGGCACTGCAGGGGCCTGCGCAGCAGCCGCCAGCGCCAATGGAGGCGCTATCCCCAAGCTGTCGGGAACGTAGTTCGGGGTACTGAGGTGTTGCGAAGTTGTTCTGCTTCCATCCCAGACCTTCTGCCTACTAATGACTAGGTTGTCAAACCTGTTGGGGCCAGACTCAGGACCGCGATCTCCCGCCAAGTAGCAGTGGGCCATCTTCTCGTCCAATTTTCTTGGTCCGGTTAGGTTGATGGTGAGGTGCAGATCATCGGGTTTGGGTTGTCCTTTGGGGGTGGCGGACTTCAAGGTGAAATTGTGAGGGCGGTACCTGCAGGGAAGATGGTAAGACGATGTAGGTAATACTTGGTCCTTCCCATTGTACAGGGCGAAAGAAATGATTATGTGGCAGTACGGGGATCGACAGCAACAAAACGAATGCAGGGCGTGATGCAGGCCGGCAGGCTGGCGGACTGGCGGACTGGCGGAATGGCGCGACAGAGAGGGATCAGGGGGGTCAAGGGGATCGAGACTCAGGAACGCGTCCAATAATTATTTTGGTCTTTTTATTGCCCAGATGTAATTACAGCAATTTTCTTCCAGGTGGCGAGGCCGCTGAGTCTGGCGGCTTCCTGTTGGGGAAATGTTGTGGGTCCCTCCTGCCGCGG
>PYSP01000231.1:0-61845 GCA_003049395.1 Pseudohalonectria lignicola
CCCCCTTACCTCACTCCACCGAGTCCACCCACCCGTGTCCAATTACCTTCTCTCCTCCCCCTTATCAAGCTAGGCTAGGATGCGCAACGAGCCCTTTCAATGCCGGCGGGATGAGCACGTCCAACCGCAGTTTTCCAATAAAGGGGAACACATGGAACAACATCATAAGGCACATACACCCACACCCACACAAAACGCATCACCACAGCCCGGGGCCGCCCAGTGAGACACGAGCATCTATCTGGTCTCTCTCCCCTTTTCACATCATCTGTGAACCGTTCACGAGACTGGTCAAGTAGGAAAACAACCCCCATCTGCGTTTTTGCTGCACCCTTTGCTCATGAGTGTCCTCTCTCGCCAAGCCAAAACTGACCTTGCTGGCCGGCTTGAACCCAGCCCTACTGCGTCCTGTGCGCTTGAACTCCTGGCAATGCCAACCATCCCCCCCTTTCCCTTGCTCCTTGCAATATAACCGCCGCAGCAAGCAAACAACCAGCACCAAACCGGGCCCCCTTCCCTTTCCCAGGCTTTAACCGCGGACAGGGCAGGTAAGTAGCATGCCTACCTACGAAGCCTGGCCTATATGTGTGCCCAGCGAGCCTAGCAAGCAAGCAAGCGCCCTGCCTCCCTCCCTCCCTTGCTCCCCATCAGCACTGACTGATCTCGCTGTGTGTGGTAGGTGTGTCACCACCATCCAGCGCTCCCTGGCGATCTAATTTTGCCTACGATTTCTTGTGGTCCGGTTAGTGCCCTGCTGCTCGTATTACCCTAGAGAGGAAAGTTTCGATTGTTTCTACAAGAGGGGGAAAATACCTAATGAATATAAAATACAAATAAACCTGCAAGCTGGAACAGCTCTCAGCCTGGTCAAATATCATGATTCACCACGCTAATATCCAGCTTCATGCATGGTCTCTTTTTCGATTCCGGCTTCTCCCAAATATCGACCCGTACTAGCAGTTAGCAATTTATGACGCCGTAAACACGGCCAAAACTGAGGCCCGAGAGAAGGATATTTGTGATGATGATGGGACATGTATGTTGTGTCACCGCCAACCAACCAACCACGTTACCACCCTTTCCCACTGAGATTGGCGGTCAGTGTGTGTATTCGTGTATGCCTTCCTCTCTTTTTGTTCTTCGCACAGTACCTGCCCTGTGCTGGGTTGTATATTGTACGCTTGTATATACCTGATACATGTGTGCGACCTTTGTTTGCGTAGGTTCCTTTTTTTTTGGCAGGTATCTTCTGGCCCTATTTTGCCTGTGCATGTGGCCTGGGAGGAAATCTGCAGCGACCCTCCTCTGGCTGGCCTGAGAATGGGAAGGTAACGGCAGTCTCGGCGTGGAACCTGCCGATTCGATGAGACCTCCCGCTCTTGCTGCTGTTGCTTCTGCTACTACTGTGGCCATGCATATTGTCTGTGTTTGGACATTAGGCAGTGACAAATACCTAGGTATGTAGGTATGTTAGGCAGGCGTGTAATTCGACTCTCGAAGTTTGACCTTCCTGTTAATGCAACGGCCTTAAAATTAAGAAACGGGTTTGTTTTCGCCCCCGCCTTTCGTGTTTTTGTCCAGTCTGTCCGTTCCTGATGCTGGCAGCTGGAGACGTTCGTTGGTTATCCGTCTGGCTGGGGTACGCTCAGATACCGTCATACCGATGCCTTGTTGGCGGGCTCGGCTTGGTCTCGTGACCGCGTGTGCATGTTGGTGCTCCATTACCCGGCCACCGGTTGACGCTGGGGTCGAAGCACGCGGGTTGGTTCTTTTATTTTCTTCGGTTTCAACATTTTGTTTGTTGGTGGTCTAGGATTTGGTGCTAAGAACTTTGGAGCAGGTCCATTCTTTGATTTTCTGGTGTAATTATTGGAATCATTTTCTCTGCAATGTAGGTACTCGATGGCGAAGAAATTACAAATAATGATTTGTGCTTGCTAATCAGACTTTTCTCTGCTTTCATCCTTCCCGGCAGGATGGTGTATTTGGATGGAGCATTTTTGGGGATGTCGACTTTCTAACGACCACAAACATCTTCTCACGGCTATACAGTTTAGTTAATTTCCTTCCATTGTCTCTTAATCTCTCTATTTCTTCTCTTTAACTCGCTAGTGTCTTTTTTCTGAGACCGCGCGGTAAGATGACAAGCGGAACCTCGGACTCAATTTGGTCAGACGGGCAGTACGGCCGGGGGGAACCCCTGACTCTTGAACCCTGCGTTAAGAGCATCTTGGAGATGTTGTGAAGAACCTCAGTCATACTAGATGTATTAGATGATTTGAGACTGAACAAACTAAGGCCATGATAGCAATAGAACATGCCCTATGAAGAGCGGCCTAGTAGTCACGGGTCACACCTAGAAACGGTTTGACTCTCTCTCTCTCTCTCTCTCTTAGAACATGTTTGCGTTACCATCGACTCTTGTTTCCCCACCTGCGAAGGATCCAATCCCCTGGCGAGGGTTGGGTCCTCTGGCTTGTTCCCTCTGACGATTGCAGCGTCGGAATCGGAAGTAGAAAGGCGACATCACAGGATGAGTCCACATTTCCTTTGTTCATTTGCACGAAGAGCCATCACCGCTACGAAGAAGACCACACAGAATACAAGAGTTTGGTGGCGCCGCGATGGGGCATGAGACCCGTAAGTCCGTGTGGGGTCGGAGGAAGCCAAAGGAGAAGCAGAAAAGGGGTGTGAGAAGAGGAAGTAGCAAAGCGCCGCTGGATCCGAGCAAGCCGAGAATGCGGGTGAGTAGCAAGGGCCACTTGACTTAGGGTTCTTATATACTTAAGCCAATGAAGACGAAGAACTCCAGATTCCCGTGAAAGGTAACCTCGTCCGGATGCGCCGGGCTGGTCATCCCCTTCTGGTTTTTTCCCTTTTTTTCCTCCCCCTTTTTAAAGTATTTGGGGGCCGGCCCCCGCGGCTTCCTGCCTCCCGTCGGTCTCCAACAGCGCCACAGCAGATTGGCGGCACTGGCCAGATCCGAGACGAAAATCGCGCGATTTGGCTCCTCTGTTGTACAACGGGATCAGCATCTTCCTTGTTCTGGAATCTTCGTCAAAGATGCAGCCTCACTGCTCGCGACCTGTGTCGTGGAGTACGGCTGAGGCGGAGTGATGAGACCGTGGGATGGTGGAAGGGCACAGCAAGGCAGCACTATTGACGATTGGACGAGACACGAGACACGACACGAAGGATGGGAAAGGCGGCGAGAACGTGATTGATACAAAAGTCCCAGCGGCCAGCGACCAGTTCCTTCTGTAGGTCATTCGCGTTACATCCCGCTGCATCTACACGAAAACATCAAGGGTAGGAGATGGGATGAAGGAACAAGATTTAAAAACAAAAATTCCCCTCCAAAAAAAAGGGAAGAAAAATATCAACCATGTACTACTGAGTGCGAGATTCTCGCTCTGACTCTTGAAGTCGTGCCTTCCACGCGTCCTTTCAATTGCCTCGCGAATCAGAGCCTTCAAGCTATCGAGCGTAAGCTTTGGTGGACACTGGCCAGGCTGCTGCTGCGACTGGGGCAATTGAGGACGCGGCTGAGGCGGGGAATTGCAGTCAGAAAACAGGAATCCCTTCCGAGACCCGAGATATCAGAGCCCGAGCTCCTCCTAAAGACATACTAGGAATGACAGAGAGAAGGATTATAGTCAGATATGTTGTTAAAGTCTATTCTATCTAGATATGGCTTGCAGTAGTGGAAGTAAGCGGGTGAAAGAAGACTACATAACGTAGTACAGACAGGAGAGCATGAAGACAAACGCAGCGAGCGGATGTCAATTGAGACATGATCCTCCGGATCTCATACCTTATGGCAACAGATTTGCATAAGATCGGAAGGTAAATTGTTAGAAAGACAAATATCAACAACAAGAAACTGGGTTGAGGTGTATGAATGATTGAATTGGTTAAAATGCTTGATGGAAGTGCTTGTTTACTCGATCGACGAAACTCGTCCAAAAAGGCTTGCGTCCATGTTGGTGTTGCCACCTGCCAGAAATTCTTTAAACGAAACAGATAAGAGACAAAAGACAGAAATCTCGAAATACAACAGGAAGGAAATTGGTTGCTGCTTTCACGCAGTCTGGCTTGCTCCGTCGCTCCGATGCTGAAAGGTCGTTGCCGTGGTGTCGTCAAACGCCAAGTCTCTTCCTAACCGCGCATTTGCCTGTGCATTATCGTATTGTGGCCCATGGGGTGATGTCTTTAGCAGTCTGCCGTGTAGTTTGCCACCCTTCGGCGAAGGCGATGACCCAGGTCAAGCCACCCCAATCCAGGCAAGGCCCATCCAGGCGGACAAAGGGTCGGACTCGGTCCTCCTTCAGTTGTAACCGCTTCGGCTCTTTCCCGGGGGCGGCTTGGCCTCCTTCTTGCCCTTCTTTTTGCTCTTGTTCTTCTTCTTTTCATCCTTGGGCGGCTTGTCCTTCGAGCCACCAGCAGAGCCGCCTTCGCCATTCTCTTCGACGTACTCCCCCTCATAGTATTCGTACTCATACTCTCCGTATCCAGCTTGTTCGCCTCCCTGACCGCTCATAGTTGCAACCGGATCTTGTGGTGAGCGTGATGCGTTGAGCTTGGGTGGGTGGGAAAGGCAGAAATGATGTTCAAGCAAGGGTAGCAAGCTGGGGGGCGGACTTGTTTGCTGTAGTGCTTTTATCTTTTATATGAAACAAAAGGTGATCGTAATGTCAAAGGGTTGAGATGGTGGTCAGATGTTCCTTGACTTTTTTCTTGTCAGAAGGCTGAGAGACTGAGTCGGAGTGATCGCCTGCCCAGAAGTCCAGTCCCTAGGAGAGGAACGGATGGTTTATATATGCTTCCCTGAGGTGCCGTAAAGGACTGATCTAGCCATGCCAAGACAATCAGGTACGGAGTCGCAATCGACTAGACGACGCGTAGCATGCGGCAGCAATCGAAAAGGCCTGAATCTGCAGGCGACGCCGCCCCTTTGCACCGAGTCCACGATGTGTAACAAAGAGAAACGGCCCCCGCTCGAATAGCTTGATGAGGCCCAGGTAGCAATGAATGCCCGAGTTCGAGACAGAAGCAGAAGACACACTTCTACTTCCAGTAACAGACATCCGATTGGAGTAGATGTTGACAACTCGGCTGCCCACTTGGTGGTACTCTGTTTTGTTTTATTTCCAGCGGACTCAAATTCTGCCTTGAGGCGCTTCCCTGTTTGTCATTCGTGGCCGGTGAAAGGAGAGTAACGGGCAGTTTGCGCCGTCTCCGTTGGCGTAGGAGAGGCAAATATAAATGTAGTCTCCTTGGAAATTACCCGACCGGGAGACCCAACGGCTTAACCGTTAAATGTGCGCGGCGAAGAGACCGCTCTCTCTAAGTTCGAGTCTGCACCCGCACTTGTGGGCACTCACCACCTAGACATGGTGGGCGAAGAGAATAATACCTCAGCTAGGACATGGAATACGGGGGGAGACCGGGTGGGGGTTCAGGGGAGGAAGCAGGTTAGCCTGGATGACTATTAACCTACCTACTCACCCACCTCCTGAAATAGATAGGATAGCACAGGAAGGTACCAATACCCAGTGAATCACAAACAACAGCGGACTGTCAGTCGACTGGCAGTGAAATGATTGTGCCATCCTTCGGCTGCTCAGAGATGGGCAGGGAAGCCTTCGGCTACTGCCGTAAGGCAGCCCCCAGCAAGCTCAGAGGATTATCCCCAGAACGAGCACCAGAACCCGCGGACCCCAAGGAGGATCTCACCGTGGTAAGTACGGGGATAGGGTGAGCATCCTCGTCCACAAGATAGCCGGGCACAGACTGTGCGAGGAAACAGGCCGAGGTAGAGGCTAGACAGAAGTCCGGTGGGATTGGCCAACGGCAGGCTCCGGGCAATTCCAAGAAGGGGCTCATCACAAGACCCTTGCGCGTTTCTTGTCTCTGGTCACTCGCTCGGTGGTCCAATTCGTCTATGGCGTCCGTGGCCGTAGCCATAGCCATTGCCCAGAGTTTACGATATCTAAACTGAAGAGGGCTGTCCGATTAGCGATGAGCAAATGGGATGGATTCGACAATTGACACCAAGTTCTTCTGGGCGGGACTGGGCCAAATACAGCAAGGCTTGCAAGTCAGTGGAATGGTGAGAACTAGCCAGGGGGATGAGGGATTCTTTGATGCCTTGGCTGCTTCTGGCTGTATGAGTCGCTACGAGGGAGACGTGGGATAAGGCGAACGGCTCGGAGATGGTAAGGATGGCAAGGGTTCGTGAAGGACGGAAGGGATGGAACACCAAAGAAAGGGCAAGTCGAGATTGAGTTCTGACCTATCAATGAATTTTGTTGCCGGATGGGGAGAGGCGACCGAAAGAGACGCAGCACCATTCCCGTGGATAGAGTGATTGAAAGGGAAGGACGTGGTCAGTGACCACCCAGCGTCCCGAGAAAGCCACCAGACCCCTAGCTGTGTCTGGTCTCGGCGACCACATGACAACCATCCAAGACGAGGAAATCCTATCCAGGGAGACGAGGGCCAATGAAAGACCCAACACCTGGCACTTGCCGGTGTCCGGTTCGGCGCGGAGGATTCATCTGGCGGGCGTAGACCTTTCCAGGAGAAGACAGCGAAGGTAAAGGTACAACAGGGGCAGGAAGGATTTGGAAACTTTAGGATCTGGTGAGCTCGGGAATGAGGCTTGGTAGGGTTGAGATGAAGATTCTAAGATTTATTTGGTTGTCTTTTTTTGGGGCCAAGAAAGGCACAAGAGGATTCGCACATACCAACATAGCCTTTCCATCTGGTCATTCTGATCTTTTGGTCGTTGTCCGGTGCGTCATCCAGCAAATCACCGCCGCGGCGGGTGGCCAACACCATGCTGTGGAACATCATCTACCTATGAATGGCAGCTGTCAGGCATCGATTGCTTGCGTGATTGCGTCTCCCATCTGCACGATCGAGGCCTGGTACGATCACAATGGAGCCGCGGCCCGGAGAGTTGGTAAGACCCTGCATCCATGTTGCTCAGATTTGTGCTGAGATTACTGCGGAGATTCGTGCTGGCCAACACAAAGTCCCTCGCAGAAGTCGAGATGGCCCAGCCAGATTGTCCAGGGCTGTCCAATCGTTTGCTAGCAGGCTGATCACAGCCTGGAAGGCACGAAAACTCCGTCCTTTGCCACGTCTATTTTGGTTCAGAGACACAGGCTCATTTCTGACCTTGGCCGAGCCGTACGGATTTTTAGACCAGAGGCGAGCGTGTTCCCATTTTTGTTTGCTCCTGCAGGGCAAAATAGTAAGTCATCATTTATCTGATTGCCTGGGCAGGAGCATTTAGCGGCCGATGCGGAGACGCGACGAACCTGCGTCGGCTGGGGCCTGCTCACTGCGCCAGTCTCTCGATGCTAACGGTAGCATCCATATAAATAGCGGCTACGGCCACGATGATGAGTGGGAGGCCGGTGGAGTTGATGCTTTGCGGCTAGGCCGTACTGGATTGTGGGAATGTAACAACCTGCAGATGGCATTGTGAAATATTGATATTGATAGACTGCCCAGGTTGTTGTTCTCTGCAAGTTTTTCCGAATGACAACCCAACGCTGGGGTTGATTGAAGCCCGTCTCAACTACCCAGTTAGGTGGCAGCGAAACTTAACGAGAACTCACATGCGTTGGTGGCAATGGAAGTTGGGGGGTGGCTTGCCCCGTAGCCACCTGAGCCACAGCCCGTTTTGGGGCACAGGAGGAACACTAGACGCCTTCTGCAGGAGGTAAGTCTAGGGAACGAGAAACCTTTCGTCATCAACGAAATCACATCTTTTGAAATCGTTATTGGTTTTTCCCCTCCCAGAATACCTACCCTAGGGTATGTGTGTGGGTAGGTAGGTATAGATAAATTTTACAGTCTCGGCCATCTTTGATCCTCTCTAGGTTTTTAGAAGTTGGCTAATGCTGGCCTTCGGCTTGATTCCCCTGCTGTTTGCCTCTCAAACCCTCCCAATGCTGATTGCTCAAACCCGGATTACTAACCTGGTAACCAGAAGTCCTAGGGTATGCCGAAGCGCGTCCAACCATTGCCGACTAATGTTTCCATCATCCAGGCGCAGTCCCCGGATAATCAGCATCGGGATCGACGGAGGTCAGCAATCATGTGATGTGATATCTGAAAACGCTAGTGAAGGTTCCCCAATTAGTTATCTCTATCTTACCCCTACAAGGGAGGTTAGGCATCGGCGTACCACATCCCTCAGCACCGTTTCCTGGCGCTTCCCCGTTTCCATCTTGTGACTCCCGGTGACGAAGCCTCAAGGTTGCGGATTGACAACGGATTCGTCCTACTTTGTGCCCAGCTCGAGGAATTGTAACTACGAAATTGACAATTTTTTACTCATCTCGATTTCCCCCCTACCTTTGGTGGGTGAGGAGTGAGGGGAGGAGGAAGGGCTTGTTCACGAACTTGGCATAGACCACTAACTCATCTCTTTGCGGATTACGTAGATACCTTGTGGTAGGTATTTAAGATCTTGCTACTAAGACGACCTGCCCGCTTTCCTGCCTCCTTTACGGGGTTCGGTCTCTACTCGGCAGGGAAGCTCACAGTATCGACTCAGCTTCTTTCTTTTATCTCTAGCACGAATAGTAACCTAGCCGTGACAAGTCCTAAGATTTAAGGTGGCTCATCTCCGTAAAACGTATGGGATTCTGGTTAGGGTGGGATTTTCCGCATCGCCGTAAGGCTGAGGGTATAGGCCCCCTCTGTGGGGAAACACACAAGCCGTATCCGTACCAAGGAAGCTAAGATCCATGCATGTCTCGGGAGCCGGAGCTAGAGAGTCTAGGCTAGGTTTCTCAATAAAGGATCCGAAGTCTTCCGCATGTGCGGCGTTTCCTTCCTATTCTTTCTTCTATTCGTAGTACGAACTCGGAGAAATCATCAATCGTCTGAGGTTACGCCATTTCGCCGTCCCCTTGCCTAGCTATTCGAGGCCCCAGCCCGCGCCGTTGGGTATATGCGGCCAAGGAGGATCAATTGGACAATGTGGACTTTTGACGGAAATCTACCTCAGTGGGATAGTACGGAGAGAGGTACGGATAGGTAGGAAACGTAGGCAGATGCCTACCTACCTGGATAGTGAGGTATGTATCTAGGTATTCATCTGCATTGCTTGCTTATGACACTTGTGGTCTCTGGCATCCGCTAATAAGACTCTCCTCCAGCCAGGCCGCGCAGCTGAGTCGCCATTGAACGTGTCCTTCTGCTACCAAGCTTCGCCACTTTGCCATGGGAAGACAATTATGCTCGTACATCTGGCCCATCAACAATCCTATGTGATTCTCTTCCAAAATCTCAAGGATCTCCCCTCCTTTTCTGCTCGGCACAAATCACCCTCCAAAAAATCCGTCTCCTGTGGTCCACTCACGATGGTATTGCCAGGTCATAAAATTGGGGCAGCAAAAAATATGGGAAACATGTCGATCGTGGTGTATTTTGTCGGGATTGAGACACCCGAGTGCGGTAAGGGGTGTGAGCGGACGACTGATGGCAGCCCGTCGCCCATTAGTCCGAGCGAGCGAGGCGGACCATTATGGTCTTTGCCGGTCGCTCAGTGACGGTAGTCGAGGAGGTTGTATTACCGAAGGACACCGTCTTGGGGTTCACAGTGACGGTAGTGAGAGGAACCGTGGTGTTTGTGTGGTTGCCAACCGACCCTGTCCCCGCAGGCAGGGTCACGCCGGTGCCTGTCGAGTTGAAGAGCGGGAACGCAGTGAATGTCATATTTACGACTGTGACGGTCTCAGTGGTGGTGGTGGTGGTGGCCTCTGCAATGGTGACATTGGCAGTGACGGTGAGATTGGCAACCGTCACGGTAGCCGCCGAGACGAATCCGGTGGGTGCGAAGGTGAAGTTCGCAGCAGTCCCCACAAGCATCCCGGAGGTGGTTGATGTCAGCCCTGACGCGGACTCGGCGGCGGATGTGTCGTCAAGAGCATCATAGCTCCCGTATGATCCGTAATTGCCATAATCTCCGTAGCTTCCATAGTCTGCGGCCATCCCGGTTCCGCCTCTGACCTCTCCAACCACGTGGGCAAATCCCCGATCCCTCGGCGGGAAGGCAAGCACGGGGGAAACAGCCAGTGCCAGAGTCAGGCAAGACAAATGGTGCATTTTGAACATTGTCACTCGTGCGAAGACTTAGATTCTACCACAAGATGATTGGGGATTGCTCGGTGTAAGGTCTATGTGACACATGGGTAATTAGCATGACATGACCAACACGAGGCACTGCTTGTACGAAGGTCAAGGAGCTGGGCCGGGACGATAGCTCTTTAGAGAACGTCAGGGTGCTCAAGCAGGAATTCGTAGTCACTTGATAGCTTCGTGAAAAATGGTCTGTATCTCTTACAGGTTGTACTCTGAGCAGATCCTTTGTCGGTAATGGTGAGTGGTTGCAATTCTCGGCTGGTCAGACACTGGTTGAGGTTGCAAGAGGCGGATAGGTGCAGGTCTGCTAGGCCAGATGGCCTTCGATGATCATGATTGAGAGGTGGATAAATCCGTCAGAAAAATCTTTCATCAGCGACCCGCAAGTTGGTCATTTCACACTCCTGACAGGAGCTCCCGTGCAATGGAAATGGGGGAATGCCAACGAGGCAAGGGGATCGCCTTCCACATTAAGTGCCCCTGTCTGGGCGAAGCCAGAGGAAGGGACAACTGCAATGAAAATAGCCAGGTTACAGGGAAGGAGCAAGGTTGCCTTTGATAGGTAGCGCTTCCTCTCTTGCTGCTTTAGGAAACCTACTCACATCATCGTGTCTACGACGTCCGCGTCTGTTTGTCATTAGGGGAAAGTGCCAACACGAATGCTTATCCCGGTGTAACAATCTGGACCTGGAGCTCCAGCCTAGAAGGTAGTACGCATGTACAGGCAGGTAGATAGGCGGTCAGTCTGCACCACTGTCTACAGTATGTACAATGGAAAAGGGGCTAACCATCAGTCATATGCCAAACAGTCTTGGTTGTCTGTACGCTCGTGTGCAGTGCTGGTGCTGCTCCTCATGACCCCGATAGAGGGATGGTAAATGTCTTCCAGCAAACCATTGCCGTCTTGGCAGTGTTACCAGAAGCTTGAGCAGTGATCGGTTTGATCTCAATGCGGCAACGTTGACGCTGAAGTGCCCTCGAGGTCATCTTCTGATATGGTTCATTGCACCCACCGTTGTGGCAACTATCCGGCGTCAGCGATCGAGGAAGCTGACGAAAATTGGACCGTCTGCTTCATGCACACAAGGTCTAGGTCACTCGCCTTTTCCCTCAAAAATTCATTATGAAAGTCCTAAAATCCTGCACACTGATTTCTCATTCTACAGATTATTGTTAGCAATCTGATCGCCAAAAAGCGCTTTCGCAATTGCACGCTTGACGTCTTCGAGATGATGCCAGGCGCTCCTGCAAGGTCTCCTTGGCAGGGCAGACTCTCTGTCTCCTGGCCCCTGAAGGGAGATCCTCGTCGGTACAGCACCTTTCCGCCGTTCACGGATGGGCAAGGCTTCTGCATCAAAAGTCGTCAGCTGGCCGGAAATGTCGGTGGCTGCATCTGGTGGCTTTTCAGCATTTTGCGATGCCAGCTCTGGACATTCGTACTCGGACTTATCATGGGCGCTGTTGCTGGCATCCTTATTTGCCGGCACACCCACCGGGAAGTCTCGAGAGGTAAGTTTCAGTCTCTCCTTAGTGTATCGTGCTGCTCTCCCTGGATTTCTCCATTTCCATTAATAGACAGGACTGACGACACCACCTCCCACTTAAAAGGCCCTACTGTTCCAGACGTGGCATTAGTGCCGTCACCGTTAAGATTCGAAGGGAGCTTCTCACAGGGGACAATATTCGTGCAGAGACCCAGCTCAGCTGTGGACACTGCATGGGATTCACTCGGCGTCAACTGTTGGTGGCCTCCTCCTGTCCGAACCTGTCACTTTCCACTGACCAGGTCCTGTCTTTCACCTAGACAGAAGCGTGATCATCCCAACTGAGAGGGCGGCTGAGGCTGGGCTCCGTTCGAGGCATGTCCAGGTAGCCAAAGAATATGGTGGCGGCTATGTGGCCAATATCAACGGCCTGCATCATTTGTCCTGTCTGGTAGGCTTATGGTTACCCATTATACCCTGGGCTTTGGGGAGATTAACTGTAGTGGGAGCAATGATCTGACCCACGGCCGCATAGAACATCCTGCGACAGGCTCTCTTCTTCAACGTCGACTATTACCGAAATTCTGCCAGCGGCATCTTCGCGAAACCTAAGCACCTCATCCGTCCGGAGCTTGGTGAGTAACCCTTGAGGTTTTTGCTGGGTAAGAGCAAACTCAGACTAACCAGACCAGACCACTGTCTGGACACTCTCAGACAGCAGTTGATGTGCTTCCTTGATGTCGGCGTTCACGGCCAGATCTGGTGGGACCAAGCGAGACCCAAGCCATTTCCAGATTTCGACATTGAGCACATGTGCTACGACTTTGGGGGCATTAGATCATGGGCTGAGGCTAGACAAATGCCAAAGAACATTCCCGACAACTTCTATCTACGACCAAAGCTCGAAGACGCCCTGGAAGGCATTCCATGAATTGACGCGCTTGAGGATTGTTCATGGTTTCATGGGCGGGTAGGGACATGTACCTCTAAGGTAGCCGAGAATGGGTTCTTTCCTCTCTTTTGCTGTTTGTTCGTTTGTTGAAGTTGACAAAGATGCCTACCTGCCTACCTACCTGCCTACCTACCTACTTGACTAGCTGAGAGAGCGACGCAAAACGAATAGAGCAACGCTTTCCTTCGCTCTCCTTCCCAACATTTCCAATCTCTCAAACTTTCTCGGTCTGATTCCTCCAGGCCTTCTTGCCGTTTTGAAGAACCATTTGGGGAAAATATACCGGAGTAATCGGTTCCCTCTTGCCTCGCGGTCTCTTGCTAGCTGCAGTTTGGCGGAGTGAGTGCTCATTGACAGGTTTCTTCACCTTTTTCGAGAACTCGGATACCTCAAGCTCTTTAAACTGGATACCTGACCAGCTCTCACATCCATCGCAAGTGACTCATGGTGATCGCTTCCTCCCCCATCACGTAGTTACCAACCCTCGCTGTTCAACGAGGACAACTGGCTATTCCCCACTATTCACACGTCTATAACTCCTCGCCAAAACTTCACAAGCATCGAGACGGGAAGCGATAAACACACCCTTACAAATATCTTTCTCGGGTAATCGTTAATCTTTCCCCTCTCATCTCAACGATTTCCTCCTACGGCCAAGATTGTCGCAGTGGTCCACATGATCAGGCATCTACCTAACTAGAGTCGTTACTATCAAAAGCCGCATAGCACCCACTTCCCGGAGTGATATTTGGATACTTCATTGACGCAAGCATGCTGATCCATATTTAGCCTTTAGCTTTGGTTTCCTGTTGGAGAACTGGGGGGATCGGCGTGATCAAGGCTCGTCTCTGGCCAACTGGTTGCCTCTTTCATCAGACAAAACAAAAGCTTCACCTAGTTCACCTCGCCAGCCTCCCAACCTAATTACGTCCAACGCCATGTTAGCAATCGAGAAGCTTAAGAAGTTCTATCTTCTGATAGCCCCAGATGATACAATGCGGCTTGGGGGAATGGATGTGAGTTTCTACATGGTGATAGATACTCTCGAAGCTCTGGTAATTTTCCTACTAAACGTTTGCCCACCCGTCCAGGATGCTTGTACGCCGCCTGGGCCGCCTTTGACATCCGATGATGAGATGTCGACTCCTCCAAGCGCAAGCCCAGTCTCCAGCAACTTCACTCTCTCGTCTGTCAGCGACTGTGGTTCGGCGTGTCTCTCTGCAGAGAAGGCGCCAACGACTTTCAACCAGGCTGCTGGATCCACCCTCAACCCAGATAGCACGATGCCACCGATCCTTAATGGCTCTGAGGACAACCAGGAGCCTCTGCATGAGGGCAAGGAGGTTGGGGAGGAAGGTAACCTCCTTTACCAGACAACCAAGTAAGTGCTTTGTGCTCTTAGTAATCCCATGTCCTTCAATACAGGTGCTAATCTATCCATCCTTAGGTTCGAGGAGTATCCTGAGAATAGGAATATCTGGACTAAGAGTGAGCCACGGTACCGCCTGACTGAGGCGGTCTCGTATACCTTGCTGGAGGGGACCTACCTCTCCTCCGAGATTACTGCCGAGAGGAAGCTTGCTCTCAGCAGTCCTCGCTATCTTCCGCAAAGCTGGACCAGTCAGAGAGACGCTGAAGAAGATATCACCCATATGAGCGACGAGGAAGAAGCGAACGTCGTCCTCATTAACGAACTTGTGGAGATCCGGAGCATCTCTCTCGCAGGCTCCGGCTTCTTTGCGCGGCAAGACCTTGAGTTTGGCGACGTTGTCCTGATGGAGAGTCTCATCATGCCTCCAGGTACCGGCGGGGACCTCAAGGAGCAGTTTGCCAACCTCGATGCTCTAGCCCAGCGGGTGTTTCTCTGTCTGCACAATCACACTCTTCGGGGATACAAACCCGACCTGAGCGGCGTCCTGTCGTCCATCTATGATACCAACACGTAAGTTAAAAGGTATGCCTTCAAAAGCTATTCTCTCCCTAAAAGAAAATATTCCTTTAGGTTTTCGATACCGGGTGGACTTGGAGTCCTCCCGGTTGCCTCCCGGTTCAACCACAGATGCCACGAGAAGTGCGACCTGACGTACGCTTGGGACAAGGAGCGGCAGCTGATGGTGTTCACCGTCAAAGCCGACTTCGTGCCTGCGGGCGCTGAGCTCACCATCTCCTACGGAGGACCACCTGAGCATCTGCTGAAGCGGTATGGCTTCATTTGCGAGTGCGGCGGGTGCAGTGGCATGACTGCGGAGAAGGCTGAGGAGGTCAATTCCCAGTTTTGGCCTTGAGGACGAGAGTTGTGGGATCGTTGGGAACACGGGGGAGGAGCTCAAACAAATGCATGAACATGGCCGACACCCGCGCATGATTACACATTCGATGGCGCCAGCGACGCCCTAGTACAGCCGGGGAAAGGGGGGGTTTTACGGACTACACCAGCATTAACACTAAGCATGGCGGCACTCAGAGGAAGGGCGTTTGGTCGCATCATGGATACAAGCACCCATTGATTTTTCATCGCATATTTTCTCGTCTTTTTCTTCACATACTTGATATCTCAGCTGGGTGTCTTGCTGTGGGCCTTTTTCTTTGGTTCCCCTTGGACATTTGCTACATCTGCTTGGACATTTGTTGAATAGGCCGCGCCCGCAAGATCAATTTCACGTTCAAGTAGGATAGTTGCGTTCAAGCCTCACACGGGCAGTCATTCAGATCAGATGGCGGGTAGATTGGAGGGAAAGGCGCGAAATGCCCTAGTACTGAATCCCAGTCGTTGGCCTTTTTGTTTGGAACGATAAAATACGAACAAGGCGCTGTTTTCTGATGATGATTCCGACCTCCCTTGGTGGAGCGACGCGGTGTCACTTGAGAAATGCTGTCCCTGTCATTGGATATAGCAGTCGTTTGGTACATCGTCCGCAATAGCCATCTGATGTTCACACCAGCAATTGCTGTATTGTTCCATGGTGTCAGCATGCATTTGGTGAGAGAGGGTGCCTATAAGGTGGCCCAGCCCGCAATCCCGGCCACCAAGTTACTAGGCCTAAAAATAAATAAATAAAAAAAGAAGAAGAAAAGAAGAAGAAAAAAAAAAGACATATTGATGCTGCCGACCGCCGCATTCCGACGACAAGATCCTAGGCAGGGTTTCTCGGCACCGGCCGATCGGGAGGCAACGGCCCAAACGGCACCGCCCTCCCCGATGATACCGTCGGATAGCGACAGGACTGATGATCTGGAGAAAGGAGCCTGGTGTTGTTTCCGATGGTAAAAATAATGATAAAAATAAACAATGAAAGAGGCACTAAATAGTAATAAAAGGACCGGGAGGGTGAAAAGAATTCATGGGGTTGGGATGTTAGGGCTAAACCAAGGGGCTGGCCATGGTGACACCTTGGGCCTTTGACAAATACCTCTGCGCAGCGACGGAAGCGGACAGCACATCACTTACACAGCAGGTTCAGGGATGCATCTCTTGATCGAAACGGCCAGGCGCATGCATATTAAAGTATTTCGCGCCATGCTGTCCTACCGACCCCTATCGTGCCCTGGGCAAACGACAGGCCAGGAGAATGGGGAGGGTTAGGATTGGGCCATGGTGGGCAGAAGAGGAGGAGCATTACAGGTATTACCAAACTTTGACCTAAAGTATTGCAAAACAGCCCCATCCCTATGCTGTCCATCCATCCATACACCCACTCCATCCGTTTGTGAGTTGGCAATCGGCGCCCGTCAGGGGAGGAGGGCAGGAGAGAAGGCGGCTCAAACGAGGGGCTAGCAACTACGGCTTCATCGACCCGGCCGCCTCGAGCTCAGATATTTGTCGACAGGCATCAAAATTCAGCTGCAAACAGAACAGAGAGAAGGTTCCGCCATCTCTCTTTGGGCAGACCTGAGGGATGCCATTGGCGTATTTATTAACACTCCCCCTCCCCCAGGAGTGGTGGTGGGTTGAGAGCGGGATGACGATAAGGGATAGACGAGTTATGGATGTCGTTCCCGCTCACCGGTCTGCGGCATCCCCGCCTGCAGAGCACCTCCGAAAAGGCGACGAGGAGCCAAGGACTGCCCTAGAGTGCCTGAAGCGGGAAAAACGGGCGGCTTACCTTCGGGGGAGAGAGGAGGACGGCGGCAGAACGACGGGGACAGAACGAGATTTTGATGCGGTATGATATGATGTGCGTGCGTGAATGCGACGGGACGCCAGGAAAGGGGGGAAATTCTCCCCTTGACTGGCTATGATGCATCTTTGTTCTGCCCTTTACCGGCCGGCCGCCTAAACGGCCGCCCGGCCGGGGGAGGAGACTATGAGTGCTTTGGCGCCTGGGGAAACCAAGGCCGGCCATCCCGCCGTCTGCAACTCCTCCCAGCTCTCTCAGCCACCAGCAGCAGCCCGTGGGTGAGATAGCAGGAGGTTGGCTTTCCTTGCCTACATCATGGGATGGTACGTGACGCCTTCGACTGTCGTTGTGCCCCGTCTCGCTCCTCAGGGACATGAAGAAGGTGCGGGCTGGAAGAGACCCCTGAGGGAAAGGCAAAAGGTGGAGTCGAGATGGCGGTGTGTGAATACTCCGTATGTGTAGATAGGTAGGTAGGTAGGGAGGGAGGCAGGGAGGTTACGTTAGGTATGTTCAGCATGTGTGATATGCGGCCGGGAGGCCGGCCACGTTTTGTGACCGACTCAACCTCTTTGGTCCGAGGGGCGAAGTGAGCGGTAGGGAAGACGGAAACGGGATCTCAAACAGACAAAACAAGAAGAGGAAAAAGAGGAAAAAAAGGCCTCCAAATTGCAGGGAGTGGAATAGAATGTGAATGGAAAGGGAAGGTAACCTATAAGTAGGTAGGTACGTACCTAGCTTCCAGAAGTCGACCAACAGGCGCTCGATTGAGGCCGTGGGTACCGGCGATGTGGGACACATGGGAACATTCGAATTTCTCCTTACTCAGTAGCTAATGAACGTACTACGGATACGTACCCGAAGAGCTGATGTGAAGCATAACTACCGTTGCAAGCGCCACAATTAAAACTATAGTTGAGACGTCTCCTTGAAATCCAGTAATCCCTGATGAGCCGCTGTTTGTTAGGTTGATCATTTGTTTGTGTGTTTGCTGGCTTGCGTTGACATGTGAGAGAGGACGGATGATATCAATTAGACGGGTGGCGGCAAGGGCAGTAAAACCGGAGACAGCTGCCTAATGAGAATTGGCCTGCGTTTCTCGGTAGCATCGACGTACGCCTAATTAACCTGCCTAGCATACCGGCGTACTGTGCGACGTGAAAGGAACCTGTTTGAGCCCCTGGGATGCACGCGTTGTGTTATCGGGACGACGATGAAGACGATTTTCCTTTGCGTACGAGTGGTGGGATTTGAAGAGACAATCCTAGGTAAGTGTTTGGACAGCTGGCTGCTGGCTGGACTGGGCGACGGACTAGCCGAACATGCAGCCACTTAAAACAGTGGGGACGGACTCCAATCCGTGCTTTCACAACTCACATTTCATGAGATAGCTGCACGATGTCGGCGGTCTTGATGGTGTACCTTATCGTCCTTCAGGGTACCTTACCTACTGCTACTACCTACCTAGTAAGCATATCTTGGAGGAGGTTGTCTCGACACGGTGGAGTGGACGAAGCATCGAATCGCTCCAGGGATTGTGCTTGAGATGCCGACATGTTCCGGCGTTAGGCGTGAGCATCGAGTGAGATATGATGCATGTTGAGCCCCACGCCGGACCGTTGTTGGGACTTGGGACCCATACTAGGTAGTTACCTGGTAGCAGACGACATATGGTGAGACAAATCGCCGAGCTTTTACCTAAGGAGGTCCTCAGGGTTACTTGCCGTGTGGCTTCCACGGCCATTGAGCTATTTTCTGAGACCATCAAACTAGGAGGAAGCTGGATCATCCGTTCTACTGTGTGATTCTAGGGATCATAGGGCCGTTGGACCTTACAAGTCAATATCAGTACGTATCAGCACTTGCGATGACGGGGGGCGTTGTGGTATTGAAGTGGTGGACCAGACACGCCCGGCCGGAAGGACGGATGGCTGCACTGCGGGCTGATCAGCTTTTCCAGGCCTCTGGCCACTCCCATCCTCTTGTCCCTGGTCCCTGGAGCCGTGGGAGACTACTTTGTAGAGGGAGCCATTTCTTGATATGTGAGACTGTGAGTCAGTTTGGCGTGGGCGGGTAAGGATACAGTCTCACCGGACAGACGGAATTTGGAAGTCCCAGTTGTCAAAGCCCTCCTGCCTTGACTCTGCCTTTGCCTGCTTTCTGCCGGAGTGTCGGGGTTCACGTAATTTTTATTTATTTGCCGACTTGTCAGCGACCTGCCAGCGACTTGCCAGCCTGTCACCCGTGTTCAGCCAGAACGCGAATTAGCGAAGGGGGATCAACTTCTAGTGTTCGCCTTGTTCCCCCCTTGCGATCGTCGGAGTCTAGGCCGCAGATCCTATCACACCCTGTCGAGCTGGACCGCCAGAGAGCTATCTTGCTGTTCTTGGCTTCGTGGGGAGGCCAGAGATTGCTTAGCTGACCTAGCAGTCCCCTCTTGGTCTTGCTAGCAAAGCATTTGTGACAATGAGTAGGCTTGACAGCAGCTCTCTTGATAGCTTGATCTTGTCGATAGTGATATATGCTCGCCTGCCGTAAGCGCTCTCATTTGCTCCATCAAAGGTAGGCAGAATGCGCCTCGAACCATACAGGGCAGGCCGGGCAAGACATGCCGTGCCAGACTGTGGAGATTTCTCTTCTCGTCGCCTTACAGCTGCCATACATGATGCATGCGGTTCCACGCAAAGCGCCCTGGTTGACGTTCATTGATCTGCGTCGCTGCTGCAGCCCTCGGCGGTGGAGTAAATGCCTACCTACTAGACTGAGGTATCCAGGGGTTTCGCCAGAGGCAAGCTATCAGGCATTAAGAATAGCTAGCTGGCTGGAGCTGAAATGCAATATGTCCTTGTTATCCTTGTTTCCTTTGGTCTACTTTTATGATCCTATGCTGTAATGCTTTGATAAGATGGCGACATCCATTCGTGGGTATACGATACTTCTAGGTTGGCTTGAATTAGTTCGAGTACTGGAGGCCCTAAAGTTACGCTTGATGAGTTGAGGTTAGAATGTGGCGTTTTCAGCGGGGAGAGAGTGCTGTGCCTGGCGATACGATAGAAGGATGCCTCGACTCCCCAGGTACCTATCCGTCCCACTACCGCAGCAGCACGAACCGTGAAGGTGGCATGGTGGGGTTCTGCCGCTGCGGGGGTTCCTCTCTGTTCAACACAATCTGTCCACCCCACCAAGCCCACCATGCCCACCATGTCCGCCTCTACCTCATACCCTTGTACACCATCCCACCTGCCCCAACCGTGGCTTACGATTTGCTATTACCATTTTCATTGTGACTCTTGCCCAACTTGTGAGAAAAGATTGGCAGTAGTGTCTCTCTATCTATCCCGGAGCCGTTGGATAGGTCGCCTTAGCGGGTTTTGATTACAAGAGCTGGACGGAGCTAGCAGTGTCCAAGACTGTCGTGGGCTGCCCAGATAGGACGATACGGCGACCAAGCCTTTCACCAACGCTGCACTCTGCCTGCCTTCCATGACTAGCTTCTATGGCTTCTATACCTAATATGCCCTGACTCCTCCCCGGATTTCGTCACAGCTCCCCCGCAGATTTTACGCCTGGATGGCGAGATCTGGGTGTCCAGAGTGGTTGAGTGGAAGTCGCGCCGGTTTGGAGTATTGCAGCATCGAACGCACAAAGCACGCCCGCTCCGGGGCCCTCATGCCATCGCATCTCATGATGTTGTATCATCAATCTGCCCACTGGCAGAATGACTCCCCCCAGCTGGCCCATTTCTCTACCTAGGGACGGAGGCAAGAATGGCTAATAAGCCCGAAGACAGGGCTTGGAACCTGGAACGCAAATTGCTACCTTCCAGTCTCCGGCGTTGGCAGGTAAGAATAAACCCCTGAGGCAAGGCGAGTCCACGCAAGGCGGGCTACCTAATATGTTTGGGGTTGAATCCTCGAACTGGGAACCTAGAAATGTAACTCATAGTACAGAGTAGGTGTGAGAGGGGAGGGAAGAGATATACCGGGAAGGAAGGTATGATGAGGTACCAGATGCAACATACGGCAGCGTCGTGTACAGGTCCCTTACCCTAGGCTACTTAAGACCTCCCAGCCAGGCGGCGCTTGGCGCAGCTATCGGGATGCCGTTCACGAGTAGTTGCGCTTGCTGGTGCAGTACCTTTAGCACACCGACTGCTTGAAGGAGACTTGCGTTGCATCTGTACATACATTTTCTCATCGCTCTCCGCTCCACTCCCACCCACTTCTTATCCTGGCAAAGCGGGATATTTTAATTTTTTTAATTTTCCACTCTGCTTTTTCCCCCTCTGACTCTGCTTCCATTTACACTACTACGAATGCTCAATTCCTTGGTCACCTCTGCCTAGCTCTCGTTCGATCCGGTTAGCAGTCCGCTCTGTGTGAAATCTTCCTTCTCACTGTGTGTACACGTATCCCACCTTCGGGCGGGACCCTGCCTCTACCTGCCTCTACCTCTAGTGGTCTCATAGTACTAACATACCACTTACAGCAACCAGACACACAGCTATGAATTTCTGCCTGGCTCCCTGCCTTACTTAGACCTTACCGACACACCCCTCCAGCCAGCGCAACGAACAGACCTGGCTTTTCTTCTTCTTTTCTGATACGCGGCCAGATACCTAAATTACGACCTAGGCTACCTTAGATACCTTGCAAGATACCAGCCCGGCAAGGAGAGAACCTCTCAGCCTTTCTCACACCCCCCGGCTTTTGAATCCCACCACCCACGCCTTCCCTCCAGCCCACGCACACGGTTCTTTTCCTTATCCTAGTATTTCCTTGCCCATTCTCTCCCCATACTCGAAATTTGCGGTCCCCTCCCACCCCTTTCTTCCTCTCTCCCTCCCTTTCCTTCCTCAACCATGAGCTCAGCCCCAGACCCAACATCAGACCTCCTGGCAAGCAGTAGTAATACCAACACCAACGCCACCAAGACCACCTCGGCCGCCTCCCAGACCTCGGACACAACGGGACAGCAGCATCAGGATGCCGCGCGACGAAAGCCCGCCTCCGCCGCCGCCGCCGCCTCCGAACTCGCCAGTGCAAAGATAAGGCTGTACGATGCGCTCCGGCGGTTCTCCGACTTCCCCATCCCAGGCATCGTCTTCATCGACATCATGCCCCTCTTCCTCGACCCGGTCACCCACGCGGCCCTCCTGCGGGCCATCTACCTCCAGGTCCTCACCTTCCCGTACCGGGCCTCGGCGGCGTCCGGGTCGTCGGTGACCACGACCACGACCACCAAGCCGGACGTCGTCGTCGGCCTCGACGCCCGCGGCTTCCTCTTCGGGCCCTCCCTTGCTCTGAGCCTCGACGCCGCCTTCGTCCCCGTGCGTAAGAAGGGGAAGCTGCCGGGGCCCTGCGTCACTGCGTCCTTCGAGAAGGAGTACGGCCAGGATTTCTTCCAGATGCAGGAGGGTTCCATCAAGCCCGGGCAGAAGGTGCTGGTTGTCGACGACATCATTGCAACTGGTGAGTTTCCTCCCTAATTTTCTCTCTCATTTTCTCTTTTTGTTTTCATCCCCATTTGTCGCTCCACCTCTGCAGCTGAACCTTGTTTTTTTCTGTTGCTTCGTTAGTTTTATTTCGTGCCGAGACAAGCTGGGAGACACGCCAAACCGAAAAGAAAAGAAAAGAAGAAAAAAGCTACCCCGCACCAGACGCTCTCGCGATTGTCGGATAGCGGCGAAGCAATTGTTACTTTTCTTGGCTTTCACTCTGCTGGTAACCCTTCTTAACATGGAAGTTCTGACCAAAAACCTTTCGTCTTTCCCACAGGCGGTTCTGCGGCTGCGGCTGGCGATCTTGTCCGGAAGCTCGGCGGCGAGCTCCTAGGCTACCTGTTCGTCCTCGAAATCGCCCCGCTCAAGGGCAAGGAGAAGCTCGGTGACATCCCAGTGGTCACCTTGCTCGAGGAAGCATAACCCAATTGACATTGATGCAAGATATCTTCATTTCCGATATTTCTCTTCTCTCTTCTCACTGTCCTTCTTCACTTTCTTGACATAATATTACATTTCCTATCTCGTTTTCATTCGCATCGCGGATTAATTTATCAACACGTCCACTATGTTGGAATGCGCTGCCCGTTTTGCCGCTACTGGGCACTCGAGAGAGATGACTCCAACCTCAACCATTTCTAGTTTCAAGGAAGGCGTTTACGGGGAGCCGAAAAAAAAGAACTCTGCTTTTCTTCGTCTTTTCTTCGTTCTTTTGGTTCCCCGCTGGTCATATTTATTTCTGGGTGTATTTATTCTTAACACATGGTTCGGCGAGCATCATAGACCAGGAAATTCGGGAGTATCTCAGGATATCTGATCAGAAACTGAGCTCAGAGGGTCCTACCTCCATACCAGGTACACTATGTTACGTGCCTCGGTACCCAGCACTTAATTTTAACAAGCAGCCATCGAGGAGGCGGGTGATATGGCCCGAGGTCACTCAATACGTCTATTCCCCTCAAACGGTGTCTTCGTGGTATATTCATGATCCCTGGCCTGTAGATGATAATGGTGATAGCGATGGTGAGGAATGGGACAGATAAGGAAAACTAGAAATGCAAGAAGCGTAGACAGACGCAGAGCGCGTACGCGAGCCCCCTCTCTGTATATGTACCCAGGTAAGTAGGTACGTGGGTAGGGTATGTATGTAAATATGGCCCCTGTTCGTGTTTCCCCCTTTAAACCCAGCCAGCCAGCCACATAAAGGGAAACATGAATTAAAAAAAAAAGGAGAAACAAAAACATAATCCACTACAGCTTCTAGGCCGACTCGTCCCCGTCCCCGTCGTCGACTACAATGTTCTTGACCCTCATCCCCTGGCTCTCGATGTAGTACCGCCTCGTGATGCCGAGCCGCTCCGCGTGCGCGATGTGGTGGTAGCCGACCTCGCCGCCGCCGACCAGGACCATGGCGATGGGGTGGAGCCTCGTCATGCCCGATGGCGTGAGCTGGGGCTCGTCCAGCAGCGGCCTCACGAGGTCCTCGTAGTCGCCCCCGATCCCCTTCTCCAGGCCCCTGGGGAGCCCTGCCGGGAAGGGGGAGCCGCCGCGGCCCTCGGCCTCGTCGTCTGAGACCACGACGACGAGCTGCAGGCTCGCCTGCGACGGCTTGAAGGCCGGTATGTTGGCCAGCTTGGTCGAGAAGGAGCAACCTCCCCTCCGGATGACGATCACCTGGTGGTCCCGGGGCGCCATCTCCGGCAGGACGCCGCGGCACGCGTCCCCGGCCGCGAAGACGGTCGACCAGGGGAGGTAGGCATCGGCGGGGAAGGCGCCCACGCGGGGGATGTGCGCGCCCGCCGGCATGTCGACCGCCGGCAAGGGGGCCGCGCCCGCGCCGGTCGGCGTCACGCCCGTCACGTTGACGAGGACGTTGTACGGCGGCGGGCGTGCACCACCGCCGCCGCTGGAGGCGTAAGTCGCCGCCGTGGGGGCCGCACCGCTCCCTTCAAGCGAGCTGACCACCTGGCGGAAGAAGGACTTGACGAGAGAACCGATGTCTGACGCCCGCAGCGTGCCGCTCCTGTGTAGGGTGATGGACTGGGTCTCGGCCGCCGCCGCCGCCGCCGCCGCCGCCACTGCTGCCGCCGCACCTGCTGCTACGACCGACTGGGCGTGACTGCCGGCGCTAGCACCAGCACCACCATCCTCCGCCGCGCTCTCATTGTGCACCAAGTCCACCTGGTGGAGATGGTGCAGCTTCACCACAACCGGGTCCCGCACCATGTTGAAGCGCGGGTCCGACACCTCGCCCAGTATGGCCCTGTCCATGACGAGGGACTCGTCCCTGCCCAGCGGCAGGCCGTTCGCCCTCACGACCCTCCACTCGCGGCCGCCGCCCCCGACGGGGCCCGTGCCGTCCTCGAGCCGGAGCGTCAGCTTCAGGCCCGAGATACTCAGCACACGCACCTTGTCCACCGTCAGCCGGTCCAGGTTCGGCGACCCCATCATGAAGTTGAACGAGCTCCCACCCACGGCCTGCTGCGCGTTGGACGCGAACTCGAGCATCACCTCGACGGGCTCGTGCACGAGGTCGCAGGTGCCGTTGTCGGGCAGCAGCGTGCGGGGCAGCGTCCAGGGGAAGACGGTGTGGTTCTCCTCCCCGGCCGTCGCGTTCGACCCAAAGGCTGCCCCCACTGCCCCCGCGGAGTGCATGTTTGGTATCAGATGCAGATCCAGCATCTTGGCGGCGTGGTAGATGTCCCGCCTGGCGGCCGTGGCCGAGCCGGTCAGCGGAGCATGCTTGGGGGGCACGGGGCACGAGTGGGTGTACGCCTCGTCATAGTACGACGGCACGACTGCTGAAGCCCCTGAACCTAAACCCGTACCGGGCGAGGACCCGGCAGAGGCACCACCAGCAGGCGTCGTCCCCTCAGGCCTGCTATTCCTAGGTGCCTCCCTGGGGATGATGAGTGGGTGGCCCTCGGTCGTGAAGACGAAGGCCGCGTCCAGCGAGTTGAGCGGGTGCCGGTCGTCGAAGAGCAGGTACATGTACTTTGCCGTCTCGCCGAGGAAGAAGCTCTCCATGCGGTCGCTCTTCTCCCCGTCCACCACGTTCTGAAGTCCCGCCCAGCCGCAAGGGGTCCAGCATCGTCGAGTGATGTCCCGAAGGACCATCTCGCCGACGTAGAGGTACCAAGGGTCCTTGGTGGCCCTGTAGATGTGGTAGGTCGACTCGATGAACTCGGGCCGCAGCGGCCACCAGCCCAGCCCGCCCTCGACCGTCTTGTCCCTGATGGACCAGCGCTCGGGAAGGGCCGCGTATTTGGTCCACACCGCCGCGTAGAGCAGGTTCGTCTCTATCGCCTCGTCCAGCTCGCCCGCGAGGGTCAAGAGCCCGGAGTAGTATGCGCCCAGGCTGTCGATCCACTGCGATGCCAGCGACCCCGTCCAGAGATTGACGTTGACGTAGTGCGGATGGTCACGATCCGTGTACAGATGCCGTTTGATGGCTGCGTGCGCGTGGTGCCAAGCCTCCAGGAATGCGTCGGGGGAGTTCTCCTCGTCGCTCAGGGGAGGGAACAGCGCGTTGGGATCGAGATGCCTCCTGGTCGGATCCGACATGCCTGCCGCTAAGGTTCGGTTGGGCAAGCCGTGGCCCGAGAGCAGGATGTGCGTCTTCAGGGCGTACTCGAAGAAGCTGTCGGCACCAGCGCCGACCACCGAGAATGCGCCGATCCACTTGCCGTTCTCGGCGTCGACGCCGGCTCCGATCAGGCCGATGTCGCTTCGCCTGTACCAGACGGCCCAGAAGGCCCGCTTGGCCAGCTGCTCGAACTTTGGGTCCCCCGTGAGCCGGCTCAGGACGGTGAACTCGAGCACCAGGCTTCCGGCCCCGGCACTGCACGTCTCAGTGATCTCTGCGGGATCTTCCGACCGCGATGATGGCCCGTTGGCGCTCGACGTTTCGTGGAGCGGCGAGTTCAGGTAGAACGGGATGCCGTGCCTGAGGTTGACCCGGGGATACGGCATGCCAGTCTGAGTGTAGAATGCGGGCAGGAGGCGGGTCGCCAGGTCTAACGCGAGCCTCAGTAGCTGCCCGTCGTACTTTATACCGTTGGGCCATGCTATTGGCCCTCCCTTCGCGGTGCGGGGCTGGTATCCGGTGATGGGCAGTTCCCCGACAGCGAAGAGATGGGCGCTCAGGAGTCCGCCCACCCCCCTGATGACAGTCTCGAACACCTGCACCTTGCTGTCGACATCGAAGCCTCTGGCCCGGAGCCCCTGGCCGGAAGAGCCCGGCGTCCCGTCCCCATACTGTATCACAAGCGCCTTGACACCGTCTTGGAAGTCGCCCAGGGCCTTCGGGCCGACATTTCCATCCTCCGGAGGCGCAGATGCGAGAATGGCCAGGGTCGAGAGGCTGTCGATGAGGGTGAGGGAGTAATTCCCCAGCACGTCGTTCAGCTCAACATGGTGCGGGTTCTTTGCATCCCGGGTGAGGGGTATGCAAGAGACAGGGCGCAGCTGTTGTCGAAAAAAAGAACAAACCAAGGTTAGCGGAGAAAGTCCACAACCAAAGATAGAAACACAGGGCAACACCATTCGGTAGAGGCCTCAAGACTATTAAAAGAAAATAACCATAAAAGTGGAAACAAGTTGGCGTACCTCATCTTCCGGGAAGGCTATGTTCATGTAGTTTTCGAACCCATGGTAGAACATGTCCACCGCTTCCCGGCGCAACTTGGCGACCTCAGCCGGGCGCATGGCGCCGCCCCTGCCTGCCCATGACAGGAACACCAGCAGGAACACCAGCAGCAGCAGCGATGTCCGTGGCGCCGACAGCGCGCGGGTCGCGGCGAGACCGGTCGGTCGGGACATGTGGCAGCCAGAGCTAGGGCGGCGGCTGCTGTTGGCGCTGTCGTGGAGGGGGCGGTGGAGGGGGCTGAGGCGCATGCCCGGCATTGGCATCACCTGTGGGTGCAAATCGGGGGATGCATGGGTGTGGTGTGTTCGTGTCTGGAGAGACAACTCGAGCCCCGTCCGAATCTCAGCTCATCTGGAGAGATCTGTCAAAAAGTTGCCAATGTGTGCCCTGACAGCTCAATTGATGGAGGCGCGTTCCCAGAGTGTTGTGCCGCGAAACGCAAAGATACCGCCTGCTACAGCATGGAGGCTCGGATGATGGATGACTGCATCCTGCATCGTGTCCGTAATGCTCCCATCTTTTTGGGGTAACCCCGGAGGGCACAATCGCCTCGACTAAAGTGGGTCGCAGCCTCAATGAGGCTGAAGCTGAAGTAGTCGTGTGTGGTGTGGCTTCTGCGGGTGCCAACTACCAACTGCCAACCCAGTGTCGCCTAACTATGTTTTTACTCTTATACAATTTTTATGAATCTAGAGATTAACTAGTGACCGGCGGTCAGCCTAGCAATACTCATCGACGAGATATGATCTGAGCATTCGATGGGCGTCCGATGGACAGTCTTCGTACGGAAGGACAGCCAACTGCGGCACCGACCCGGACCCGTGCAGACGCTCGAGTTGCCAACAGAATCTGAAAAGGGCACTGGGAGAGATGAGCTACCAGTGTGCTGGGAGGTACTCTAGGGTCCGTGTCCAACGACCCAAAAACGAGGTACGTACGGAGGTGGTAGTTGCCACTTCCAATCTCAACCAACACCTGGTAGAGGCTTCTTTGGTCGAGAGGTTCGGACGGTTTTTGATGATACCTCATCTGGGGATGATGTTTGAATCTATTCGCATACGCCCCTTCCCCTCCTGTCATTTCTTCGGCCAATACTGCTCTGACAAATCCTTGCCTCTGGTCGATTGGTACCAAGGCACGAAGGTACTTGACCACTCCTTGCTGAAGACTTTTGCCCTGCCATTCTAGCCAAAGCGGCATCACCTCGCCGATCGCCTCCTCAGAAGGGGGTCCGCTGGCATTTCCCGGGCAGATGCCTCCGGATCCATCATGCTCTTTGCATCTGGGTCTAGTAATCTCTTGATACCACCATCTGGGCAGTGCCAGTCTTTGTTCTAGCCCACCTGCCTACAGCAACGGCAATGATGGGGTGGATGGATGAGAGGGTCGTGCAATACCCCCTCGTGCCCTCATGCCCATACGCAGTAGTGAACTGGGGCAGAGTCACAGTCACAGGTTCACAGGCTCACAGCCTCCCACGGGGCGGGGAAGGAAAATATCGTGGTCGATATCTCTGCCTGATATACGCAGCGACGCACCGGTCAGTCCATTTAAGCCACTATGCGGCATGCCTCTCGTGTCTCCGCTGTGCATAGAGTTCAGCGATGAATCGGTGATATTTCGCGGTAGCGTAGGAAGTTAAATCTAGCCCTAACCTCTCTATAGTCTAGAGACTAAGGATCCTGAGGCTAATGGCCCGTCAAAGACACAATGCAAATTGTGGCCACCCAGTGACCGTCCTAGCCTGCTCTCCCCACCCTTGCATATCTTGCCGGCATACACTAGCTTGGGGCCATGATCGTGATATGATCAAACATAAGGGCAAGGGCTCAACGGCATCCCACTATGAACAAGGGGCAATCCACTTGAGGCAAGTTGCACTACCACGTAGTAGCAAGTACAGGTTCTCTGGATTATGCCAGGCCGAATTCGAGGAATCGGATGGCGATCGGAGCACTTCTTTCCGGAGCAGCTTGACCTGTTGAAGAGACAAATGACGACTTTCCCGCTTCTTCATCATCATTGTAGAAGTATCTACCTAATATCATTTGAAGATAGGGGTGGCTAGCCAGACATTCCCACCCCGGCAGGTTGCTGGAACACGCGCAAAACGTCAGTAGTGCCAGTAGTGCAAGAACCGATGCCTCGGGCTCTCTGGCTGCCATCCCACGGCAAGTGTCCGTGAGCCTGTACGCTCAAGCGGTTCATGTGGAAAGAGGAAATTCGGATGCGCCTCGTCATCCTACCCCTTTTCCATGACGTGGTGTCGTCCACAACTTACCTACCTACTTGCCTAGGTACTCACAGTTTAGTCAATACGGGACGGATACACGCAAAATGAGATGCACCGTACTTGTGCTGTCTTGTTCTCTCCGTCTTGGCTACTCCCTGTTTGTTTAGGGTACGAATATGTTAATTATAGGCGGTTAGGTGCTGCATGGGTCCTCGTCACTGGAATAGCGGTCACTGCAGGCGCAAGCGCTTTAGCGCCGCAATTGAGTGGGTGTCCGCTAACGTCAGTGAGAGGTGGTTCGGACCATCGTCCGAACAATGCGGGCCGTTCTGGCGCTGACACGTACAGTGGTATCATCTTAAAGAACATTACAGGCCATCTAGTGCTAGACCAGGTCAGGAGATAAATGGGCAAAATTAACGAGTGTTCTGTATACTTTGTATCCAACTATAAGGGGCTAATAGAAGTCTCGATATTGACGGCAACCGTTGAGGCTTGTGGCGCTTGGGCTTTGCTGGGCGATCATCATCGCTAGTCTAGGTCCACTAGCAGCGTGCGTGTACAGCCTGCTAGTGCTACCACTCTATCGCCCCAGAGGGAGCACAGGGGCACTGAAAGCGTTGCTGTTCAGGGGCTAGTTGAAGTGTCAGCACTCAAATGTGTCCAAGTTGTTGCAAGGGAATGACCGACCACTGACAGAGCTGCAGGACTGAACCGCCGACTTTCGAAACGGCGGCAGGGGATAGGCAGGGGTGATCCTTCAGCCCTTTCAAGCTCCGGGGTGGGTTCTGCGGAATGTCCCGTGATATTGAGAGCACTCTCGGGTGGATGGAGTGGAGACTATAGAGGGACCCAGCCCAACCGGCCCCGCTCGTCATTCTGATACGGTGATGGCTCGAAACCATGAGGTGAATCCAGTCTCCATTTTCGACAGCGACAGTGATATTCTTAGCAGCCGTTGAGATCGTGCATACACTGACTGCATGGGCGTGGCTGAGTGAAGTGCCCTGGAAATTTGGAGATGCAAGGAACTCGGGCCCTCATGTAGTTTCTCCAGATGGTGGCTTGCTGCGCGCACTCGGCTCTCGGATCAAATCAATGGGTGAATTTGTTTCGTTTTAGGCATCCTCCGTGCCGGCAGAGGCCAACCAACGATGGGCACTCATACTGACAGGACAGCCTATCATCGATCCGGTCGCGAAACCCCCCATGCCGAAATCCGATAGCATCGAGACCGCGTCACAACACGAAATAAAGAAACATACATGTTTTCATGGTATCCACCCACCATTAGGATGAGGTCGCACGAGAAAGACTGAGCATCTTGGATAATTTCGCGGTGTCTGATTCCCTTATCCCCTTCCGCCCAGTGACCAGTCTGTCGAATCATTTCCCTTCAAATGAGATTACCTAGTCTAGGACTAGGGATGTGGAAACCAACACAAGGCCCTTACTTGAAGCGCCCCGTTCAACTCGCCACTGTGCACTGGCATGGCATTCGCACAACCACCCGCACTGCCGGTACCGACACATCAACATGATCTGCAGGTCTGCACCAACATACACCTTTCTTTCTCTGGCGCTCAGCCCTGATTTGTCAACTCGCCGCAGGAAAGGGCAAGAAAAATTGAAATGTCGTTTTAAGCACCGTCTGATGCACCTCCCCGCCGATACAGATTGGTCCACGACAAGCAAGGAGTGCCCCATGGCAACTTTTGACGCATCCTGGGCAACCGGGACCGAATGGAAGGGTTCGTGATGCGTGTTCAAGGGGCGAGAAGGGGATCGGACCGCATTACCTCTGCTTTTTACCTGTGCTTCTGCTTCCCCTGATTCCTGCTTGACTGTTTCTGCAGACGGACCATTTAGAAAAAAGAAAGAAAGAAGGAAAAAAGATAGGGAAAAGAAGAGGAGGAGGAAAGAGGAGAGGAGAGGAGAGAAGGAACAGAATGTTGGGATTAAACGGTGACCGTTTTCCACTCAGCAGCCACCAGACTCACAAACCAAAATCAGTGAAGCCATCCCCCTGCCTGCTTGCTTGGTTGCTTAACTTTTCCATACCATGCCCAACTCCCTGTCCGCTAGCACAGACTACTGCGTAGTCCTTGATCGTCGAGGACAAGGCAAGCCCAACCGCTGTGGAACGCGTCAGTTTCGACCGCACCACCCCAGAACATGGAACAGGATTCCCATCACGTGAAGAGGCCTTTGCTTTTTTCCTTTTCTTTTTTCTGTTGTTATTGTCTTTTTTTTCCTGTTCCAATTTGGAAACGCTGTTCTAGATGGAGTCCAGAATCAGTCAGGGCTTGGGGCTCAAAGGCTCAGTGCATGCATTAGAGCCTTGGGTTGAGTTGTCCGGCCCCCAACCTCGTCTTGAGCCTGTAGCAGTCCGCGCATCAGATAAGAAAGTGGAGGATTTCATGGGGGCTACGTACTTCCGCTTTCTGCGTGTGATCTTGTTTAGTAGGATCCTTCCGTGGTTTCCTTTCTTTCAGCTGCTGCGTCATGGCCTCATGGGGTGTGGAGGGGGTTCTCGAATGGAAGATACTGGGCCTTGGTCTTGAGGGCAGAAGGAAAGGATCTAGTGGCCCACGATGGCCGAGACGAGATTGCCCCCTTCCCCAAAAAAAAAAAAAAAAAGATTGTGCTCGTCTCTGCGTTGTACGCACCTAGTGCATCTTTACCCGCCAGGGATAAACGGGTATTGGAGGACGAACCAAAACCACGAGAGAGAAACTCAAATACCAAAAAGACTCTCGTATCATTTCGGGTGGTTCATCTGTAAGGCTACAGGGGAAGCAAAGCACCAGCAGCACAGGCGAGATATGCCAATATGGCGTCCAGAGCAGCCATTTTTTGACTCTCATTTGCTGCTGGGGACCAGAGCCAAGGTTAGTCTGCCTAAAACCCATGTGCCATGCCTAATCTATGTGGGCAAGGAGTAGCCTGCCGCCGGTGTTAGACTTAATGCCCGCTGTCCCATGTACTTTGTATCCCATGTACTGAGTACTCCATATGCCAGCGAGTCACTTCCCCCCTCCGTGATATGTTCTTGGTCTCATGCAGACCCAGCCACCACTGCCACCTCTTCAAACACTAAAGTGACAGAAACAAGGCGAGAAGCACAGAGGTCAAACGAGCAGTAGATCTCAGAATGACAGCGGGGCTCGTGGACATGGGGAGGTTCTGAACCGCTTGAATGTATCTACTGTGTAGTAGGATAGGTAGAATTGTAGCAAGACCGTTCTTGCAGCAGGTTTTTGGAGAGGTAGCGACAAGAATGTTGATCTGGACGCCGGATTTCTCATTCCTTTCCCTTCCTCGGCTGCTCCTCTGTACTTTTTGTGTAACGAAGACAGGACCATTGACGGTAAAAAGATGCTCGCTTATGGAAATTAATCAACAAGAGAGAAGGAACGTAGGTATCTTTCTGTGAAGATTAGATTTGTCTAGTGGATGGACCGCGGCCACCTCGTCCATCCATCCCCCCGAGGCCAATCCTCCCTGGTAAATCCATAAAAACAAGCCATTGTGATGTGAGGTACTATAATGCCAAATAAACCAAAAAAGGACAACTAAACAAGTGGGAAAGGAGATGCAACATCCTACAGTTCTCTACTTGGACTGAAACAGCCTCCCAAACGGCCAAAGCAGTGACTACATAACAGGAGAACTTGGTAGCTTGGGATAGCGACATGAAGGGTGAAAATTGAGCCCAGGAATAAGTGGTAAGAATTAGAAGTTAAAAGAAAAAGAAGAAGAAAAACCAAAATCGCAGATTATCAGATCGATCTGCATTGTCGAGTGGATAAGGAGTGACTGGAGTAGGTGGGCAAGGCAAAAGAAAACCTGTACGTGAGTTCAAACATCCGCGCTCTCTCCCCCTCCTCTCTGCCACTCCTCTCTTGCCACCTCCCTACTTCATTGTGTGTCTCTATACCTTCTCTCGACCTCCATCTAAAGGCCCGGCTCAACTTTCATGTGGGCTAGGGGACCGTAGTGGTGCTGATTTTGGTGATGCTGCTGTTGCTGTTGTTGTTGTTGATGATGTTGATGATGTTGCTGTTGCTGTTGTTGTTGTTGCTGTTGTTGTTGCTGCTGCTGCTGCTGTTGTTGTTGTTGTTGCTGCTGCTGGCCGTCGGCACGCCTTCCGGCTAGCAGGGCTTCGCATGCCTGACGGGCGACTCGCTTACTCTGCTGGGCGACATCGTCGTTGATACCACCCATCGTGATGTCCGAGGGGAAGGTGATGCCCAAGCGGTTGTTATTATTGTTGCTGCCGTTGGTGTTGTTGCTGGGGCTGTGGCTGATGTTGTTGGCCGCAGTTGGCGGGGTGGGCGATCCGGGGTCGGGATATTTGCGGTGGACTTGTTCAATCACTTCGTCCTCCTGGTCAGAAGGGTAGAAGTGAGTCTCAACCACCCTAGGTTCGGTCGCGGCGTCGTAGGCCACCATACCGCCGGCACCGCCACTGCCGCCCACGGGCTCGTACGAGAGCCTCCGGCCGCTGGGGTCCAGGCAGCCGGCGTACGGGTGGTGAGGGTGGGTGTGTGAGAACAGCTGGTGCGGTGAGTTCTGGCTGGGCACAGTTACCCAGTCGACGGTCGTGCCGCTGGTCCCAGGCCCACTCGTGTGGATGTACGGGCGCGTAGGCCCTTGGGAGCGCTTTCGCTGCGCCATCCTCGTCTTTCTCCGCACTTTCTGCTTCTCCTCTATCACGGGTTCCTCCAACCCCATTTTCACAAGCTCTGCTTCGAGGTGCGCCGCCTTCCAGTCCCACGGCTCGCACCCGCCCATCTCCCTCATGCGCGTAAGGATGCGCTCATACTTGTTCTGTTCGTCCCAGTTGTAGGCCTCAATCATGATAGCGATCTATTGCGACGGGAGGAAGGGGTTGTGCCCCGATCAGCGGTCAGCCTCAGGTTCGAGCGTTTTGTGTGTCTGTGCTGAAAGACATTCAGGCGCAGAAACGGGAGTAGAGTGGAGTGGCATACCTCTTTCTCCGGCCAGATGCCATACTTAGTCACACCGCGTGAGAGCATCATCTGGAGCGATGCCCGTTCGGCGTGAACCTTGAACCTTTCACAGTACTCCTTTGTGATGACGTCCCACATGCCCTTCCCCTTGCCGTCCGAGTGCTCCTTGCGCAACTGCATTAGCACCTTGAGCTCCTTGGAGGCCTTTTCCGAGAGCTGCAGGGTGGGCCGGCGTGGTTTCGATGCCGAGATGCCCTGCTGGGTATCCATTCCTGGGTGCCCGGTGGCCGAAGAGATGCCCTGCGAAAGCGGTCCCTGCCCAGGGCCTGTGTTGCCACGCAGGTTGGCCTTCTTGACGCGGGTCGCCGTCTTCCTCCTCTGTGCCCGTTCCTTCTTGGGCGGCGGGGCGGACGGCACAGTGAGTGGGATGCTGTCCGGGAAACCGTGCTGCTGCATGTCGAACGGGGCATACTGTTGCATGTGGGCAAGCCGCGGGTCTTTCAGGTCCTCGATTATCGGCCCACGGTTGCGAAGAAGCTGGGAGGGACTCGAGTGAAGCACAGCGGCGGCGCCATGCTCGGGCACCATTGCTGACAGTGCGCGGGGGGAGTAGAGTTGTTGGAGGTGCTGATGCTGATGCTGGTGCTGATGCTGATGCTGGTGGTGGTGCTGGAGGCTGCCACGGCCCATCTCGGAGCGGGGGATAGGGACACCGTTGGGGACGACCTCTATCGGTTCAGGGAAGGCCTGGTATCGCTGCATCGAGGCCGAACTGTCATGCTCCGTCGGCTCCGGGCCCGCCGACACTGTGAAGGTGCCAAAGTACGGCGAGTTTTGCCGAGGGGGCGGCGTGGTGTGAATGTAGTTGGCCATGTCGAAATGGCTCTCGGTTACTGGCGGGTTGATACTCATGGGTGATGCTGATTGCCTTGAAACTCCCAGCTGCTCATAGCCATAGTACATCCTTGAAGAGCCGGGAGGAGTTGGCTGCTGCACCTCCTCCGGACAGACGTACTGCTCCAAGTTCTTCACCAGCCTCTGGTGCAGGTGCGGAGAGGCAGTACTCGAGACGGGCGTCAGAAGATCGGCGTCCGACTCGGTCGGATAGCTAAAGGGAGATACCTGCGGCTCGGGGGTCAGCCCATACATACATACATGGCATGAAATCGATCCACCCCCCTCTCAAGCCCGAGCTGGTACTGGTATCGGACCCCTTCCAACTTACACTCGTGCTGTAGCTTGTCAAATCTGATGTGCAGAAGGCGCCCGAAGTCGGAGGTCCGCTTGAGCATATAACGCCGTCAAGACTCGTGTCCACCTTGGTCTCATGAAATGGCGAGGTGCTCATGTCGACGCGAACCTGCAGGGAGAGACCAGGATGGATGCTAGTGCCACTGGAGTCGGTTGCTTCCGGGCACTTTTGCTTGTGTGACCAGCGGCGAAACCAAGTGTAAAGGTGAGGCGATGGGAGTTCCGATGTTGGCTCACGCATTTAGCATGAGGATGTGAGTTGGGGGGAATGTATGTTTGGATGTGTTGATGTGAGGACTTGAGGATAGGAGGACTTGAAGACGCGAGTATGCAAGGACCGGAAGATAGACTCGAGGAGGGGGGCGTTATTTATGTGCCCGGTTGGTCACTGGCGGTGGTTGGCCGGGACAAAGAATGAATGCCAGTCTGTTGGCTATCTCTTCCTGTCTCTCTCACGCACACGCACACACACGCTCTCTCTCTCTCTCTTTTTGTTGACAAAGCGCACATAAACAGAGTCTCTATGACTCCGTGACGTTATAACGTTGGTCTAGGAATGAGCAAATATCAGGTAGTCAGGAGGTGTAGCCGAGTGTTTGTTGTTGTTGGAGGTCCGGGACGGCGCCCGAGGAGAAAGAGACGAAGGGCAAAGAGCGGTATGGGAAGAGGACGGAGGAGGGCTCATATATGTATATGTGCAGGCGTGGAAATGTACGTATGAAGGGAGCATAGAGCATAGAGCACGGAGCATGGAGCATGGAGCATGGGAAGGCCTGAGCAGATTCCTGTAGTGAGGATGTCGTATGGCCAGTGTGAAAGTGAAGATCGAGGAAGGGGTAGTGGTCTGTACATATATGTATGAGGGACGAGATGGGTGTATGTAGGAAGCTCGAGAGTAGACGGTTGGATAGGTATCTAGCAATGGCGTTCTTTGGCGTGTGTTTGGGTGGGTTCGCCGGCCTGATTCTCCCTAGCGTGCCAGCTTTGGGGGGTAATGTACTGATGTACTGATGTACTTAGGTACTTCCGTTACAAGTGCACCGACGTGCCGAGCAAGAGATCTGCTTGGGGGGACCCTGCCAGGGCAGGGCCCTGGTACGGACCGGGGTTGCAGTGACTGGTCGGAATGGGCGGGCTGACCAAGGGGTGTCAAGGGGAAGAGAAAGAAAGGGGGGGAGGGGGGGTGGCAATACTGAAGGCACCCTTGCTCCCCTGCTCCCCTGCTCCCCTGTTCCCCTGTTCCCCTGTTCTACTGCTCTGCTTCCCCCGTATCCCCCTGTCACTTTGGCCCCTGGTGCTTGTGTGCTTGAGTGGGGAATGGGAATGGCAAAGACCGGTTTGGCCTTGTCGAAAGTGAAGACTGACTTGAAATACAGACACAGGACGGCTCAATGAGTAAAGAGCCAAGCCCCTTTGAGTTTGATCGAACCGCGGGAGCTATCTCTTTTTCATAAACATCTCCCTCACATATCACGGCCACTCGGCCTCTCATCCCTGCAGCCTGTCTGCCTGAGGGGCAAGCACTCTCGCTCAACCCTGTTCAGCAGCGCACATGTGACAGCATAGGGCACTCTTAAATCCTCAGCTTCCTCAGCTTGACGCTGGATCTGCCGCAGAAGAATTGCAGTGCTAGTCTAGCCGCTAAGCGCTTGCCAAGAGCTGACGTACCTTAGTGCGCGAGTATGCCGATGTGATGTGTAGGTGAAGAGAGAAGGGAGATCCCCGATCATTTCATCACCTCGCACACGGTCTGTGTTAATGTACCCTCCTAGGTTATCATGGGCCAGGGAGACCGAACAGAGGTTTCTGATGGAGGGAGGGGGAAAACAGGACACCAATGGGGGGAACGAAAGAGAAAGGACTGAAGGGTATCTTCCAGTGCCGCCCAAGCGAGCAAGGCGAGTCGCCGGCTTTAGTGGATGGTAGCCTTTACTACACTACTTGCTACCCTACCTTGCGACCTGCTTGCTGACCGGCAGCATTCCCACCTGAAGCCATCGTCTGGCTATCATGTTTGATTGTAGGAGACCAGATTGGATCGCCCAGTTCTTGGCCGACGGAACGCACCTCAATTTCGACATTGATGATGATGGTAGGTGGGCAATGGGCAGTCTGTCCGGCAAGTGGATGTGGCACGGTACAGTTACAGGTAGGTAGGTAGGTATTCTCAGACGGTTGATGGGGTGTGGGTGGGTTTGCATCTCTTCAAAGATGAGCCTGCTTTTCAAACAGGCGGGTAGCCGTACATTACCTTGAAAACTTAGGCAAGTAAGCGGGCAGATAGGTAGGTAGGTAGGTATGCATGCAAATTGTAGGTGGTACCTTTGGAAGACACAGTCAACAGTCCCAATGCAGCAGCCCAGACCGTCTCGAGGCGCAGCTTCACGCTGCATATTTGAGTACTTACAAGTGTAGGGTCAGGAACACCAAAAGCGAGGTATTCCAGAATGTATCCATACCTGATTGAGGTTCACAACGGGGACAAGGGTAGAGAGGGGCCGCTTTGGAACCTGATACGGGAGGCTCCCGTCTCCAGCAGCAATCCGTATTGCCCGCCCTTGCGTTTCTGGTGTTTGTTTTCTGGGTGCTCGCAACCCTTCGTCTGAAGGTACCCTCTATTATCCGCGGCTTCGAGCCTTGGTTGGCCGGCCGGACAGAAGACGGACGGAAAGAGCCTCGTAAGATGTGCCCATCCCAGGTACATCATGGCAAGAAAGCCTAAGAACGGCGCCCCGGGCTTGAAGTACGCGACTGTTGATCCATCGTCAAGCGCTCTCTCTCTCTTGTGAGGTTTGGTGAGGACTGTGTGCCGTCTAGAACGATCAGCAGAGTGAGACGTGCAGGCTGGGCAAGTATGTATCAACCCGTCCACGCGATCCGTGGGATGATACATGAAAACTCATGGCAAACGATGGTACAGCAAGTCGACAATTTCGAGAGGGGGGAAGGAAGGTGAATGACAAATTCAATGGAGGGGACTGATTGACGGGCAGTCTAATCTGGGGTGAGTGAGTACTGACCACCGTGCCTACCTACCACCTACCTATCACCTTCCTAGGTGTGTGGGGACTGGGGAAGACAACATGGATGGATCACATGAGCGTTGATTGCCTGGGCGGTTGTAAGAGCACGAGAAGTGTGGAAGATTGGCAGTGGTGGAAAGACAGCACAGACGTGCCCTCTTCTCCTTTCCTGCAAGTGCAGTGCTCTGGCTATCTCATGTAGTCTTTAGAGCTCATGCAGCACTGTGCGCAGTAGATAGTGGAAGAAATCTGGACTTTGGGAGACCCGGACATGAGGAGAGAACCAATCTGAAATTCTTCATTTTCTTTCGGTCAGTGACAAGACTAGCTACACTAATAACGCAGGCTAGTGGTCCCCTGTAGACAGACGGAGGCTCCGGTAGTACATACCTTGGTAGTGCCCGGGCGAGCTAAGAGCTTGTCAGGACGTGGACCGGCGCTAAAAGAGGGCTGCTGCTTGCCTACATAGGCACCTACACCTACATAACTGCATGTAGCTGTGGTGCAAGGAATCATGCTTCTTTTGCTGTCATCAAGAACGCTCAAACCGTCTGTCGCTACCCGTCACCCTTGCTTGTCTGGTTACTTTATACTAGCACAGACGAAATGGTATCCAAGCGGGTGAAAGTCGACATGGAGGGGAATGCTCATTCCCCGCTGCAGTGCGTCCTTTCAACCGGGGAAAGAGCGGCTCGTAGAAAAGAAGAGGGTATAGTGGACGAAGGTCGAAATTCGCCGTCTCGCCAATTGCGATTGCCTTCCTCCGAGTGAAAAGGTCAGATTTCGGATCAGGACTGACGCCGCAGTCGACACATCGGGTATTGACATGATAAACGAATTGCGGTGCAGAATCGAGGAGGGTGGGGTCCCGGAGAGCTCCCGCGTGAAGCTTGGACATCCACTACGGTGCCCACTTCCTAGGCTCAATCTGCTCCAAACCTATCAGTCTAGGTAGGTGCCTGCCCTGGGTACCTAGCGCTCCAAATCCTCTCAGGGCTCTCCACTGTGGAACAGCGGGCGCGCCCAGCTGTTGCTCTTCCCCACACCATCTGCTGGCAAACGCGCCAGCTTCCATGTTAGCCAACATCAGCTCAGATTTGCTGTGGACTCCATAAACGTCTCCCCTACTCCAAATTCAAGTCCAGCTTCACTGTTTTCAGACAAACTCAGGAAATTGATAGACCCTGCGGTACGACACAGCGAACCTTGGACGCAGACTGCTCTCGAGGCATCTGTATCGGTGGTTCCAATGTGTGGAACGGGATGAGTGCGGTGCTCGCCGGCGCCAAGGGGGCCAAAAAGGCAAAATTAGTATTGAGTACTACGCAGTAGGAGGGTTAGGTAGTAGGCATAGATTGGTGGGTGGACGGAGAGTGGGTACTCATAGGTGACGGTTCCGACAGTTTGCTGGAAAGAAGCTCAGGACATTGATGCTCGCAGTGTCCCTGTCTTGAGTCCTTGATGTTCCAAATACTCCCCTTCTCCTCAACCCTTCGAAATTTCATCGTGCACGGGTCAATGGCACCATAACACTGGACGAGGGTTCGTAGCATATTGAAAGCCTCCCGTCTGTGGGTCATTTAGTATTTTGTCCGCCATGGAAAGTGGGCAAAATCACCCCTGCTAGGGTCCATCAACCTGTATTGCTCTTCGCGGTACACTAGTCTAGTACGTACTAGTCTAAATGCTGCAAATCGAGCTTTATTGCCTCTTCTGGGTTGGCCCATGAAGTAGTAGGTGGGAGAATGGTAAGTAGACACTAGATAGCCATGAGCTTGATAGCTAGAGGATCTTGGCCGTCATTCATCTGTGGCTAGGATGGATGTCAAGGTAAAAAGAGGCAAGAAGCCAAGCACAGGAAGCCGAGCCGGCTGCAGACCGGCGCACGTCTGCACAATGCCCTGGCTTGCCTGGCACACGATGCAAACCGGCTGCCATCATCTGTCCAAATCCTGTCTAAATCCTGTCCAAATCCTGTCCAAATCGGCTCTTTTATATCGGGGGCCAGATTTCGAGCAACTCGGCAAGCGACGATTGTCTGCCGCTTGAGCCTGTCCGCGTCAGAAATCATGCCGCATGTCCTTGCCCGCATCAAAACCATGTCCACCAGGTATTGTCTCCCCTTGCCCGCGAGCCCCTCCCCCTTTCTTTCGTATGACTGCAGATTGCAGAGGAGCGGTGACTTTAGTGACGACGGGTGCAAGATACGTGTGCGAAGATACATCAACGGCTTACGGTGCGCTCGGAAGGTGCGGTCAATTATCCTTCAAGACCCAAGACACGTTATGAAGCATGAACCAAATCTTGCCCTCCTCAGGACTGGCCGGGCTGGGACCACTCGTACTGTGCCGTAATACAACCGTGAACTTTCGGCTTTTATTGCTCGCGCATCTCTCAGCCGCCCGTGAAAATGTGTCGCATAAATTTGGAGGTGGAAATGAGGTGGTGACGACTCACCGACCTGCCCTTGATGGCCCTGGTCACATTGGTGGACTGGGACCACCTGGCATGGAAACTGGGGCGCAAACTTCTTTCTCATCGGCCGGTTGAAATGCGCGCAGGCAGCGGATTGGAATAGCAGCATGAGGCAGCAGCACAGGAGACAAGCAGACAACGGGCGGAGCGCGCGAGATTCGAAAAATTCATAGGACGGGCGAGGGAGAGTCTCGGGGCGAGGAGCGACAATGAACATGGATAATCGGAGGGGAAAATGGGTCCGGACCAATGATGTCCACATCCCACCCTACTTACCAATCTGTCGGGTCCAAAGTGGAGACTAATGGTACCCAGGACTTGCCCAAATCTGACCACTCCAGGCGCTGCATTTCGCACGGTCTCCTTGGTGGTGGGGACTCTGTGACTTGCACCGCTGGCAATGAGCGTGCACTGCAAAGTCTCATCAGCTTCTGCCTCGACTGCCAATTGCATACGTCTTAGTCTCTTGGATGCCCGCAAGCCTGCTTCCCCGCACCAACCACATCAAGGCAAGCCCCCCAAGCTTGCCTTCTCATACAGCTCTTCCGCATTGGCAGTTAGGTTATAGTTTTACCGTTGGCACCTAGAGCGCTGAAATTTCTGAATACCCGCGCGGCTGCAGTGGAGCGCTACTGGCATTCATTGGGCGTCTCAAGCGATTCACGTAGTTGGCGCACCAACAGAGCAGATCGAGAAGAAGAAAAAAGCCGCGCAAACACTCTGATAAATATGCCGAGCGCAGGCATGGATCGGTGAGTGAAAGGCGTTGAGAATAGCGCGAGAGATGGCTTTGGAGGGGTGGCAGCCCCCAGAGAGGAGAGGGGAAAGGCGAACGGAAAAGCCAAGGAAACTGTGTGGACACGACAAGACGAATTCGAACCACGGCATAGCAAACAACACGCCCCGCGACAACCCACACACACTCGATTGATTTATTCTATTCTACTGTTTATTTGATTGAAATTTCGCAAGAGCATACCTCCTAGTTAATCCTATTCCTCTACGGATGGCCCTGCGTCTCGCTATCTACGCTGTTCTGGCGAGGAAAGACAGGCAGCAAGAAAGACCTCGCTGCTACTTGCGAGGCGAAGACAGGATAATAGTCATAGAACAGGGCGCTTTTCCTCTATTTCTTTTCATCTCTTTTCTTAATGGATCTATTTGATAGCAGCTAGTAATGCTACTCAAGCTACGTACGTACTACTACTGCATCTAGCAGCTGCCAAAGGGGGGGGGATGGGGGGGATGCCTGACGGCATCGATAGTGCCATCCGGATGCAATCCGCACGTTGCGAACGCGTATGCAAGCATATCACGAATCACATTATATGGTAAGGTCCGGGAGGGATACCGGAATACATCATGGGTCTGCAGAATCGTTTCATTTGGCACAGTTCAGCATCAGCTTCAATCTTTGCAGTTGCACCGTTGCCGTTTTTGGACAACGTCAGACGACAGAGGACGGGATATTGAAACTTACGGGGACTGCATGGGGTATTATGGCGACAGATCATCCCTCAGGCTCCCCCAATCAGACTAAGAGAAGAGCAGGCAGAAGACAAGAACGGACAGACAACTTGGGCAGGAGGGAGGAGCAGGCGGTCTGGCTGTTCAATTACCAGGCATGGAAGCCAGGATGGCCGCTCGCTTACGCTGCTTGGTGTGGTATCATGCACGTTGAATCAAAGACTGGAAAGGAAAATCCCTTCCCACTCCGGCCGTTTGGATCTTCAACCTACTTGCATTACGTTTCCTTTTTGCCCTGCTCGCGACTGTTACGTCGTATCTCCTCCCATCAGATCAGTCTTCTTGCCCGCATTCTCCCATTTCATTCTCCACTCTCACAGCCCGCTTGTTTCCTCGTTCGTTCCCTTAGTTCCCTGATAATCGGACAAAAATCGCAAAAAAGAGAATACTTCCTCTGCCGAGACGCTATCGACGGACGGCGGCCGCAAAAAGAGGCCCAAAAATGCCACCTCAAAAAGGCTGCTCCCTGTGCCGCACTGCCACCTCGAGTATTCCAACTGAGCCTCGCCGACTGGCCCTTCTACGGCTCTCTCTTTCACTTCCACTTTCAATCTCTCTCTCTCTCTATCTCTTCCCCTCATCCACTTGTCCACTCCCACTTCAGGACGACGCTTTTGCGTCTCCTTATTGGAACAATTCTGAGCATCTCGTCCCCATCCGCTTCCGTAGTTCATCAACTCGCTCTTGCCTGCCTGCATCTGCACAATGCAACCCTTCGCCTCGCTGCTCTTGCGTCTTTCCTCGTCGCGACCTGCTTGCGCTACAGCTCCATAGAGCACCCTATATAATACATCTCGGCCAATTCCCGGGCTCCGCCTGGTTGCCGCTGCTGCTACTGCTACTGCTACCACCGGTACTATTGCTGTTTCTGCTCCTGCTGTCAACTCGCTCGACTCGGAACAGCCGAATTTGGTGCTGTGCATGTCTCCATTCCCCCCTCCGCTTTTCGGCCATCGTGAATGGTCCTGGACTACGGCAAAGGTGTTCATCATTGCCTGATTTTGCGAAGACGTCGCCAATATGGCAAGGCCTCTTTCTTACATTTTGCTATACCGCTAGCAGACCGCTGCGAGGCAGACGGGGGGGTTGCTTGCTGACATGGCATGTCCGCATCTACCATCCGCCCATCTGCAGGTTTTTGGTGTGTACCATGTACGTGAGTGGCTCCAACGCCACTCATTTCTTGGTTTTTCTTCTTGTTGTTTATTACGCATTTTGCTCTTCATCCAAAGTCTTGGGGGCCGTTGCCTGGTAGGTTGCTGTAGGGAGGTAATGCATCTCCGAAATTCATCCATTTCTTTTTCGTCCCCTATCCGGTTAACCCTTCCCCCCTCCATTCGTTCTCTCAGCCTCTCGCTCTGCTCGCTCTATCTCCGCCCATCGCATCACATCGGGACAAATCTTGTTTGCCAAGTTCGTCCTCCAATGCGGCCTACCTTGTACGCCTCTCTTTCATGCCTGCATTCCCTGTCCTTTAGTCAAGTGACCGAAGCCGGCCAGAGGCGGGCCCCTCCGCCCCTGGCTCCAAGAGCTGGGCCGGTGGGCAGACTCGAGGCCAGACGCTCGAATACATCGTTAGGGAGTAAGCAACTAGGTACTGCGAAAGGTATGCAACGAACATGGCATGGTGCGGGAAAATCTCTTCATTGCTTTTGTTTCGGTCAAGTGCGTTTGAGATTCTGCGTCGAAGCGCCGGTGACAGACTGTCGGGACTGTCCAGTGGCTCTCACGGCTCCAAGTCCGCCCTCAGACCCACACCCGGAGGGGGGCCCTCTGAGTTGTCCAAGGAGGCCCTGTTGGTCGCGCCCACTCTCCACCCCTCTTCTCTTCGCCGCGTCTGATCTCCTTTTCCTATTTCCTTCTGTCATACTGCCTTGTCTATGTAGAGATAGAACAAATCACAGGCCAGATATGCGCACCTTGGGCAGCCAGTTAGGCAGGCCGGGCTACCCAATGGGCCGCCTTAGTGCGAGCGAGTGTGAGTGAGCGTGAGATTGACAGGCATTATGACAGCGAGATAGATGAAAGTCTAACGTTCTGCGATTGGGGACTGTCACTGCAAAGTGGAATCCGTAGATCAAATGTAGATGATGTCGTGATGTGAACTGATGAGCTTGCCAACGTTCTGTGCTTCTGCCGTCGTTTCACAAACGTTTCTCGGCCGGGCGTTTATTTCGGGTACAGCCATCGACCTAGCTCTCCCACTCCTTCTTTCTGCAGCTAAAGCATCCGTACCCATTCTAATGTGGCTGCTCTTAGTTACGACTAGAGTTTCCTTCCCTTCCACTCGTGTCCCTTCGGGCTGGCGGCTCCAATATCCCATCATCCGTATCACCTGATATATAATTATCTTTATTCTCAACTACGCCCGACAGGAGGACAACTGCATGTTACATAATATGTACAGGATACACCCGGGGAGGTAGCAAGGGGAGACTCTCAGGACTAGCCAGCATGGGCCAGGACTCGTATACTACTATGTGTGTACACCCACCCACAACACCCAGAGCACTCACCCTTGCCACCATAACCAAAGAAGTTGCCCACCCTCCATCTCTGATGGCTTGGGCCTCCAGAGCCGGCGGCTATCCCTGCGGCTGTTACTATCTCTGGTGTCGTTATCTCCCTCCATCAAGCGGGTTTGGCGCGTGCCGTCCGTCGAGAGCGAAAGAGAGGGAACCAACAGCCGTCCATTTCTGCGACCGTTGGGGGAGAAGCAAGGAATATGAGAAATGGCCGCCATGTGTGTGCGTGTGTCCTTTTTTCATTCTTTGATCTCATTGATGTTGTTGGCCGCCACTTTGACAAACGCTGCCTTCCCCGGGGGTGCCCTGTTCCTTCAGTACCCCAGTCTGGGGCTGCCCATCATGGCGACGATTCCTGCTGAATTTCCCGCGTTTCTGTCTGTCAACGGTGGAAACGCACCCCAACAAGCCTCCCAACAAAATATCCGCATCAGCACCGGCCTGGGGGTCCTTCTGTCCTTGTAGATTTCGCAGGAGCTCCGAATCATTGAAGAGAGGGACGGATGTCATTACCATGGTGCGTTGGCCCCGATGAGAGTCTTTGGTCGAGGAGCCACACCTGCACGGAACCAGCGGCGAGACTCTCATTCATCTTTCCACATCTAATCCCGGCCTGCGTCGCCTCGTTCCGAGACGGCGTGCCTAGTAGTATCAAGCCAGCAGGTAGGAGTAAAGTGCTGATGTATGGCAACGGCGTATGGGATGGGACGGGATCTTCGGGAACATCCACCCACATACCTAGGTAGGTAGGTACTTGGCTAGTAGACTAGTCTGGGCTGTCTGTGAATCACTGTAGTGTGCAGTAAGTCCTTGCAGGGCATTGTACAGTGAGCCAATACTGTACACGCAGATGCAATTCAGGGGAAAGCTCACCTTTTCTATAGCGAGATGAGCGCCGTGGAGAAGGGCAAGGGTTGTACGAAGTAGTGCGTAGGGTGTCGTTGCCAAATCACCCTTGCATCTTGTGTATACTGTACTCTGTAGACTACGCGTGTCCAGTCAACAACAACAAACAGCAGCTCAAGCGCTAGGAGACGCCCTCCCCCTGTGCCATTTCATGCTGGTTCTTCATTTTCATTTTAGAATTTTAAAGGGGAACGGGCTCAAGCCCTCAAGGTGATCCGCGCCTCCAAGGGACAGGCCGAGATCTGGGACGGTGTCCCACAACACTAAGTATTCTTTTCCATGGCGCACCGTTGACTGTTCAGCTAACGCAGCCACCCGGCATTTTGTCCTCCCCTTAATCCGAGAAGCACCGAAGAGTACTAGCAAAAGTGCAACAGAGGCAGTAGCAGGCCGTCAAGCAGCAATGCCACGGGGGACTGGGGATGGACAACACATGGGCCGATGGAGTAGTCGAGCGTGCTAGGACTCGGGACAATGAAACAGCCCAAAAAAGAAGACGAAGAAAAGCCTCGCAGTGCCTCGATCGTTCTCGCTCGGCCATCGAGGCAGATCGGCGTAGGCGCCGGACAAGTCAGTGACCACATTCTCCCTCAGATCGGTGACCTCCTCTCCACCGTTGAGGTAGTTTCCGTGATTCTTCCACCTCATCTTGGCCGAGCCCTGGTGTGATGGACTGACTCGATGCATTGAGGGACAGCGTCCGACGACGGCAAGATAGGAAACACACACAAACACACGCATTCCAAATCGTCTATGGAAAGAGGAAAATGTGCGCACTGTGAGGAGCTTGCATCCCCGTGTAGCAATGACCCTCCCTCCGCCATGCCTATGTGCCTCTCTGCCTCTCTGCCTCCCTGTCACCTACCTACCTATCCTGCCTATGTACCTACCCACCCGCCTAGCTGTCCGCCTACCTGCCTGTCCCCCCTTTTTTTAACCCTCCCGTCTCTCCCCTCACCTCCCTCTCCCCTCCCCCCTCCCTTCCCTCCTTTCCCTACCCTCCCTACCCTTTGAAACCACGCCGCACCCACAACAGGCGGGACTTGGATCTGGCGCTCGGCTAATAATATGTGAGTGCAGCTGCTGCGTGTGGTATCCATCGAGCGTCCTTCTCCGCGCGCGAACACACCCGCATACGCCGGTTTGGAGAGAGCTACATAGTACGGATAGTGGCGTAGAGTCTCTTGCCTGCCTGCATGGGAGGGGGGAAGATGCTGCATTGTAGCCCCAGAGCCCGTGTCCTCCCCCCCTTCCTCCTCCTGCTTTCCTTACCTTCCACAAATCAGAGCTTAGCCATAGGCGAGGAGGTGGGACACATCAAGTTCGACTGGACGCATTCTCGCAGTAGATCGGTTGAATCAGCTTCCGCGACAGCCCGTCTAGCCGATTGCCGTTCTATAGAATGAGACAAGCCATCACCACTGCACCCACCTTTCCCCCGAGCTGTTTTTCTTAGGCTCGCAGCAAAGCTGTCGGGCGACTGACCAACTGGCGCTCTGCCGTGGTTTCCCGGTTGGCGTCTTGTGGCATTGGGGGGGTGTTGGGGGGTGTTCATGTCCTATGTCCTACCAAGGAGGGTGTGGCACCGTTCGTCGGTGTCCTATCATCAACGTCCTGAGTCGATCGCGCTAGGGATATGCATCACTGATCACTGATCGCTGATTGCAGGTCTCCGTCCTCCACTGCCCGCCTGGACTTCTTATCCGTAATGATCCCCTCCCACTACCCTTAGTGCCACTTGCAGAATCGGGCAGCTAAGGTAAGACCCGCGGCGTATGTGGCCGCCGAGTGTCGATATGCTTGGCGAACGTTTCCCTCCAACAAGCTGAGGGGTGAGTAGTTTACGCGGGATGTAATCGCATTGCAAAGGGGGGAGGCTTCATGGAGAGTGGCATGAGGAAGTGGAAACCAAGAGTGCTCGTGCTCGGGTGTCCCCTATCCAAAAGACACCCCCTGCAAAGATCCCCTCCTTCGCCTTATGGGCACAAAAGGGCTGTGATCGGCCAAACCAAATGCCCAGATGGCAAGTGGTCAACCAAGAGTCCGAGAACTTATGGAGAACCTAGGTCTGTCCGAAGATAAGGTCTGGAACGTGTACACCTGCGGCAGAGATGTCTGAGACAATTCGGGGGTGGGCTTGGTGGGCTTGTGGGCTTGGTGGACCTGGACTCGGCGTTGGTTCGCAGACTCAAGCGGAGGGCAAGTAGACGCAAGTAAAGATACGCTGCATACACATGGATGGGAAGCCGTGTGTCCCCGGTGGCGGTTATGAGCGTCATTCCGTATGAGTGAGTGTGACGAGATTTCATCATTGTAATGCCGGAAACTGCACTGCTAGTAGAATAGCATCCCATGATTTAAGCCGAGCAAGGCGTACCTAACACCCCACTGCACTACATTGCCTCCTCGTGGGTGTGTGGTCAGTACATCCTTCACAGCCCGGGGATTTACATGGTCTGCAAGGTGAGTGCTGTGATGACGTTTGCCCGTAGGAGCTGACTCTGGCAACCTTCACCGTAGATCTAGCGAGCTCAAAAGAGCCACCTCAGGCCTGGCAAATACGAAGGCTGTATCGTTCCCTGAATAGGCAATATGTCCGTAAGACACGGCCCAGGTTCCAGCGGCAGGGAGCCCAAGAATGCTGAGATCCTGAAGAGGGACCAACAATGTGATAACCGCGCTTAGACGATAGCCGCGAGGACGCGGGGTTTGGGACACCCACCCCTTGCGGATGGCTGAGATGGGAGAGGGGAGAGCGGGGTCTGGGATGTGAGGTCATCATCGATTGAACGCCAACAGCGTGAGGCTCACCTGGCCTGGGCCCTGAGGCCAAGAGTGGTGTTCTTTCCGTGTTGCAGACAGACAGACACCCAGCCCCCCTTTCCTGCCTTTGACCCTGTCTTGCCTGTAACATACGGTTGTAGAAGAGATGCATACTAGTACAGACATAGAACTGCTGTGAGGGCTTGAAAGGGATGGTCATATCCATCATCCCGCACCCAGATCTGTTCCCTGATAGTATTCGGGGAGGCACAGACGTGAGCACTGAATGTCTCAGCCGCAAGATATCGGACAAGACAGGGTATTTCGACCAAATCTGCGGCCCCGCAGTCTCTCCCCGCGGAATGGAAAATGACCAAATATAACGGACGACGAGAAGGGTTTGGTGCTATGCTGGTCTCTGTAAACCCATTGCTCGGCCCAACTGTCAACCCTGCCCTGGCCTGGGGTGAGGCTCCCCATCACCAACAGTTTGAACTATATGTTATTTCGTTGGCTGTTGGTAACATGAATTTCTAAGGCCAAAGGTGAGTTCACACTCCCCCCGGGGTGCAGGATCGATTTCATGTTGAGTGAGCCCGATGGGCCGCCGAGAATATCCCCAAGATGGTCGGAAAGCCTCGTCGAGTCCTCGGGTGGTCGAATTTCCCCTCGCCCTAACTTGATGCAGAGGTCCAGAAAGTGGCTGTGTGCTGGAGGCGAGGGTCCTCCGGGGCTCCCTGGGCACTCTGGGGCTCTGAGGCGCTGGAACACTCCAAGGCAGGCCCACTGTAAACGTATGCTCCAGTGGAGACTGGCGGGCCCGGTGGCGGCCGTGGCGGGGTCACCCAAAGGACATGGGCCAGGCGCTGAGTTGAGCTCCCTCGTCAATCCCAACATCTCATCCACATCATGCCTACGGACAACCCGACCTTAGGTACCTGTAGCTGCGACAATATTTACAAGAGGGCAGTGTTGATTCTTACCATGGAGCCCACCAAACGGGCGTAGGCGTTGCGCAAGTCGGGCCCGAGAATCTCTCCTTACCTTACGAAGTACTAGAGTACATTCATCCTGTCTTAGGATACTAACGATGAGATAGGTTGGCTAGCGTCCTCCATCTCATCAAATCGCTCAGCTCTCTCCCAACGTCTTTTAGCTGACCAATGGACGCGCAACGATCCCGCCACTATCACAAACAGCACACCGCTGCGCTACTTTCTAGCTCCCTCCCTACCTTGGTGCCTCCCTGCCTCCCTGCCTCCCATGATCGCGAGAAGAAGGGAGGTGCAGCGATAAAAACAGAAAAAGACGGACAGACATACAGCAAGCACGTCAGCGTTAGGGTTTCGGGAACGCACGTTTATTCCGCCCGGCTTCCCGCACTACTTCCGCTGCAGTACGGATGAATGACTTGCTTGCCAGATTTGTCTCTGGGGCAGTCACTGCAGTGTCAACCTACACTTTTTGTGTGCGGCAAGGCATGGCATGTGTGCTTATCCTAAACAGAGCATACCTCCTTGAGAGGCGAACCCAACTTCCCCGAGGAGAAACAATACGTACGTAGGTATTAGTTAGTACCGACCGGCATACTTGGATACATGTAATCTAGCAAAAGTGGCGTCGAGGTCAGGGGCATGCTGTGTCGAGGCCGAGGCCGAGCGGGTTCGTGTCTCCGTCGGCGGTCCTTTGTGCCTTCAGGACTGGAAGCGCACACCTCGCACACCTCGCACTCCGATGGCAACATTGCAGTCCTGATTCAGGCTGCTGTAGGCTAAGAGGAAAGGAGAGAAGTTTGGGAAGGGGGAGGGGAGTTCAATGCCATCAATTGGCCGCCAACAACATCATGATGTGACCAGCAGTGACACCACCCATGAGCCAACATGCAAACACGCCAACATCCCCAATAGAGCGCGGGCTTTTGTTTTCTCATCGGTTGGGAAGACCTTCTGCAGTTCACCCCTTTCCCTTTCCCGTTCCCTCACCAGAAAGCAGACCCCATTATGGAGAATGACGCGGCAGGCACTCTCAGAAAAACCACGGCCTTGAGGCGGCGGACAAGAGAAGACGGACATAGTTATCTCAGGCCCAACGACCGATCCCGTGCACCCCGGGAGCTGCGGACAACCCTTTTTTCGGTCTTCACTGCAACTTACCTCGAAACCGTCCTAACTCTAAGCTCCGAGAGCGGCATCTCGTGGGTTCCGTGGGGCTGAGGGGCCAAGAAATACAGACCGCAAAGGAAAAATCCCAACACCATGGTTCAAATCTTCTTTCCATGCCTCATGTTGGCATTTTACCCCTTCCTTGATCCAAGTGTTATCGACTAAATGTCGTCTTGAAACAGCAAAAAATTAAGGCCCCCAGATTGGTCGCCCGCAATTCGGGGCTGTCAGCTGAGCTGTGTGGGGAGGAGAAGGGGGCTGAACCGTTTACGCTGATGTTGATGGCGATACGTAGGTACTGACAGAGGATGATGATGGACAAGGACTGTGCCGCCACCGCCGCCGCCTCGGGGAGACCCAAATGAGCTCCAGGAAGAACAGCTGCTGTGCCGCGCAGATGCCCCGCATGGAGACAGACAATGAGGTGAGTTTCCCAGGCGATTTGCCTCCGTCATGTCTGTCATTTGCGCCATCTCTGTCATGCCTGTCATGCTGATCATATGCATGTCTTATCTGGGAGGCACTTGAGGGGAAAAGAAGATACGGCGTAGAGCACCGCGCAGCAGATAATGGCGACGAAAGAGGAAAACAAGTGTGCGTGTAAGTGGGCATGTAAGCTTGACGAGATAGACGCACTTGAACACACAACAACACCAGTGACACCACACACACCAACCTCAAATGAAACTACGCCGCTTCTGAGGAGCGGATTTTGGACACAAGCATACACACAAGCACACAAACACACACACACACACACACACACACACACACACACACGCAAATAGGCACGAACCTCTCCAAAGAAAGACGCTCATGGGCGCAAACCAACGCATCTTTCGGCTTTCCAAGTTTGGGTGCGCCGTTGTCGTGATCACACCGGCCATCCAAAAGTTCCTCTTCTCTGTCCTCCACCCCTGAGCGGCCGCTCATACTCATGTCCCACTCCCCTTCATTGCCCCTCTGTTCGGCCCTTGGCCTGGTAAAATGACAAGTCTGCCTCGGGCATTCTGCTTTCACCGCATTTGTAATCGCACCTAGGCGTTGTCGCAGCGCTTGGTCCCCTATCTCCAGGGGGAGATTGACGATGAGGGTACTGTCCTATGGCCCAACGACCCATCGACCATACCAGACCTTACCAGACCTCACTTCACCTGGCATGGTGTCCCCCCACCTCCCCCCATCCCTCCTCTATCGGCCATGCGGCGCTGTTCACATACCTCGACGCTCTGCGTGAAAAAAGAAAAAAAAAGAAAAAGAGAGGGGGAGTCAAGGGTTTCCCTTTAGCATATCAAAAGGAAACCAACAACCTATCGCCACATCGCGGTGGGCATAACAAAAATTCATCTTCCCACCCTCGATGTCGTTGGCCTTCCATCTCTTGTTGTTGTTGCTGCTGCCGCCGCTGTGATCCCCAATAACAGATAGCGAAAGAGAAAACTCTTCCAGTCACTCGCCCATACCAGACCAGACCAGTCCAGTCCAGTCCAGTCCAGTCCAGGTAGAGCCAGGCCACACACCTTTTCCCCTTTCCTATGAGGCGTGTACGCCGTGAATAGCCCACGCCGGGTACACTCATCCGGGCCTCCCTTTGTGTGTCTCCCACAGCTTCTCACTTCCCCTGATGACAATGATCATCATAATCATCATCATCCGATAGTCTCCCTATCCTATCCCCTGAAGTGAATCAGAAGGCCTAACCCGCCGCCGCTAGGAACGCGCGCCGTCATCAGAAAACATCATCACATCACAGCGTCACTGGAGACACACCCCCTAAGAAGCCCGCAACAAGGCCACTCGAAGCCTCCCCACTTCCTCCGGCCCTCGAAGTCTGGCCCCCCTTCCCTTGCCTACCCCATGGATGATGCAAGTGCGGGTAGGCAAGGTAACGTAGGCAGGCAATCTTAGCGAGGCATGTGCACATCGTATCGTACGAGCAAAGAGGAGAAGAAAAGAACATGATCGATCAGTTCGTTCTTTGTTCCCTACCTGCCCTCACTCCCCGTAATGCCCGATACGCGGAACAGGTCTGTTGGCCGCAGCACGGGGGGGCAGTCAGTCCGATTCTCCGGCCGTTGCTCATCGCCCGTCCGCCCCGCCGCCTGAATGTGACGACGACTTTTCGTCCAGTTGTGATTGCCCCTTCGCTTGCTCTTCCATGGCTCGAGGAAGGGAGGACACGCCAGCCGGGGAAGAAAAGAGAGGAATGGCGTGTGTGGGGTGGGCTGGTTTTTGTTGTGGTTGTTGTTTCGCTGCGATTGCACAGAAGACGGGAAAAGGGGCGGAAGAGAGAGGACGCGAGAGGGGGGCAAAGAACTTCAAACGAACCGAATTGTAACATCTTGGTATTTCCCCCACTTTCTCTCGTTGCCACAGGCGCACACATTATGGCATTGCTAATGCTACACACAGACGCGCTGGCACATGCGCAAACACAAATTGGCCCAAGTCCTTATCCCCACAAGTGTACGTACCTACTAGTAAATAGCCCACCACAAGGTAAAGAGGTTCGAGAATATGGAAGAGAAAAAAAGAAAAGAAAAGAAAAAGGAAAGACGCATCCTGCGTACGAATCTTGGGAATGTTGCCCACGTAGAATTAGATGGAAATAATGAGACGGAGGAGGCATGGGCTTTTTCTTTCTTCCAGGGAACGGGCAAGGGGTGGGTTGGGGTGGGTATTCATGTTTTCTCATCTTCATAGCTTCCATGTCATCATGCATCAATGATCTTCCCTGAGGCCGTTCATTCCCCTCCATATTTCACACTTGATGCTGCCGTTGTCTCACCCAGATGCCGCCGGTGAGCCACGTGCATCGAATGCTGTGGCCGCCGTCGCCGTCACCATCGGTGCTGTTCTAGCGCTGGGTTCTCGGGACCCCATCGCAGACGTCCTCAAGATTTCGGCCAACAGGAGGTCGTTCTCGTCGATACGAAGAAGCCTTCTACGCGGTGGCGGCGCCAGCGGGGGTGGCGCGCCCAGCTGCTGGTGTGTCGGTGCACTCTATGCCCCCTCCAGCGGCTGCACGTATGTGTAGTTGAAGTCCACCAGGTTGTCGAGCATCCAGTGCTGCGGGTCGAAGAAGTCGTACGCCGTTGTGTTGGCGTCGTAGGAGAGGTTTCCTAGCAGCGCCGCGTGCTGATTCCCGAGCCCGGACGCCCCCAGTGGTGTGAGGCCTCCGCCGTTAGAACTCCCCAAGTAGTTGCCAGGGAGGCTGTGCGAAGGCGGCACTAGCGTGCTGTCGAGGTGGGTAGAAGATGCAGAGGACTCATTTGCAGAGTCCGGGTTCGTGGGTTGTTTCAAAGCTGCCATGTTTGTCGTCAGCATAAGCACGCCGGTTGATCAGAGAAAGCGAGCGCAGGTGAAGTGAAGTGAAGTGAAGTACACCGAAAGGAAGTGAAGTGAAATGACGACTCATACAATACAACATACCGTCCAGGCTCCCCCGGCCCCTTGCCTCGTATTCTTCTCTCCAGTGCCATATCGAGTCGAACACAAGGCTCATGCTATGTCTGCACCGGACCTTCAACTGCAAGCTGTCGTCGACGTAGCCCGCTCCTTCCTCATCGTGCGGGTAAGGGGGGTCGATCCGAGCCCCGTTCCACATCTGCACCATCAGCTCGGCCAGTCGCCAGTTGAGGTCGTTGTTGGTGATGCTCGTGTTCCTGATGGCCTGGATGGTCCGGTGGAAGAGCATCCGCCCGCGCTCAAAGTCTATCGACCTGGCGAAGAAGGACCGCATGAGCTTGAGCAGGGCAAAGCCCGCGGCAACAAGCATCTGCTGTATGTAATTGGGGGCGTATCTAATGATGTCCGGCCCGGTCCGTTCGAGAGGCGACGCCGGGTTGTCGCCCTCCAGGCAGCAGTCGAGGAAGCTGACCGTTGCCCGGTAGAGCCCCATTAGGTCGTCTATGTAACCCGGCGTCTTGCTGGAGTCGAAGAATCCGGCAAGACGCAGGTGGAGTCCCGCTGCCTTGAGGTACACCTTGACGATTGGGGGCAGGTTGCGGGACAGAATGTTGGCGTTGAGCTCCGTGAAGTCCCTGCGGAAGACGCGCATCAGAATGGCGCGGTGGTCGTCGCCGGCAACGCCTCGCGGGTCGCTAGCGTTACTATACATCTCCTTAGAGACCTTGTCGCAAAAGCGCTCGATCTGCACCCTGGCTTCTAGCTCGGGGGAGAGCTGAAGAGGCCCGGAATCGCCCGGACGGACAGCCAGTGTCCAGTCATAGAGTGAGGATGCAGGCTGCCCGTACCCCGTACCAATGGTCTGGGCCACAATGTTGCACACGGCCCAGGTCGTGACACGGTCGTGGATTTGTTCCTTGTTAAGCTCGATGGCAACCCTTGAGAAGTCGTTGATATGGTTGGGGCGATGCAGGCCGATGCCCGTGGCTGTCTTCATCATGACGCCACAGAGGATGTGGGTGGGATCTGACGAGCTTGTGCTCGTAGGGAGCGGCCAGGTGCAGATGAGGCAAAGCGCCTTCACGACGCAGTAGTTTCCTGGGACATCCCCAATCGTCGTCCACAGCAGACGAGTCAGAGGTCGGGCAAGGTTCCCAAGCAGGGTAGGATCTTGGGTGTATCTCCTCGCAGCGACAGACACGATGGTCCAATATAACAAGGCATTCTGCTGGTAGTACATATCCGGGGACTGGTTCGGGTTGAGGAAGGGGAGGAAAGGGTGATAGCAAGTGAAGAACTCTTGGAACAGTTGGGCCTCAGCCTCCTCTGTGAGTTGTACCTCGTCCAGTGTGCGAACGATCCGAGGTATGGTGTATGAGCCACCCCTCTTGAGGTGCAGCAGTGACGAGACGGCCTCGTCTGAGCCCATCAGGGAGGGGTTGCGGGTGTGGGAGTAGACACTGTTCACGACAGGCGACTGGAGCTGAGACTGTATTTCGTCATCGTCCTCGATGTACCCTTGGGCTCGCGCCCGTTGCACTTCTCGCCGGAGGTTCTCAATCTCCTTCTCCATCTCAGCGTGCTTGCTGCGCTTCCCTATGCGCTTGAAGTTGGATTCAATCTTGCACTCGAGCTTGAGCCGGTTGCATCTTGTGCAACCTTGGAAGGGGTCTTGCACGACGTCGCATCGCAACTATATCGAAGGAGTTTGTCTCATGATCAGCAACCAATAGAGGAGAGGAGAATGTTTGTGGTGTTTGATTGTTTGATGGTTTGATGGTTGGAGGTCGGATGAGAAGGAAGACCATTGACAAAGAAAGGGTGACTCACTTTCTGCTGGCGACACTCGTTGCATGCCCTTTTCACGCCGGGTTGCCTCTTCTTCTCTTGGCCGTCACCGTGATCATCATCGCCACCGACGCTTCCAGGACTGCTGTCAATGGGATTCCCCATGCCACCGGTGCTCCTCTTCCGCTTGGGCCCGCCATTGGTGCCGGCGTGGCTTCGGGCGCTCACGGGGCTGGTCGGGCTTAGCGAGGAACCGCCTCCGAGATCCATGCGTGGTGGGCGGGCGGGCAAAGCGGCGAGAGCGCGACACAAAAGAGGAACCAACCTCGACAGAGGAAACTAAAAGGGAAGCGCGAGGGCAATTGAGGGGCTTTGTCGCACGGATTCGTTTCTGCGCCGGATTTGCAACGCCGGTCTGTGGATGCTTTGACATTCACGGCGCTTCTAGGCGGGCCGGTCTCGCGATGGGCTCTTTAGCAGCGATGTTAGAGTCTGGGAACGATGTCGAACGCAAATCCGACTGCGGAGGAGGCGGGCAGGGCGGGGAAGTCAATCAACGAGAGGCGCGACCGCTTACCTTCCTAAGTTCCCTCAGATTTCTCTTCTCCGCCCACATTTTGCGTGACTCGATAAAAGCGGGGACTTTTCGAAAGAACGGGGAGTCATGATTGGCTGTGGATGTCACATTTTCACTAATCACGTGATTTTTCCTCGCCCCTCTTCCTTGACCATTATTGCCCTGCCCATGAAAGCCCGCGGTCCAGATACCTTGGTGGGAGCCGCCCAAGCCGCCGTAGCATACATAGTACATGCAGGCAAGGCAGGTTCCATATTCCGGGACTTCTCTTTCATATTCAGGTACAGTAGCAACCTCCAGTTCTCGCCGGAGCTCTACCACAGCAATTAGTAAATAGCACGGCCTCATTCGCCCAGGTTTCAGTTCATCAAGTCCGTACTCGGCGGCGACCCGCCAGAAAAGTCCCCGGCTGGCGGCTGGGGGTTGGTAGCGCAATTAAACTTATGCGTTGCCTCTTCGAGATCTTCCCGCAGGAGCACTGATCGGATTCAAATGGCCCCCCCAGGCGTTGACAACGGCACCGAAACGCGGGCGCTAATCAAAGGGCCTCTAAAACCGCCACCCCGTGCTAGTCGGAGCTCGGCGTCCGGATCGTACACACAGCCTGCAGGTCTCAACAACAAGGTGTCGGTCAGCAGGCCGGGGCGGGGTTCGGCTGGTCCTGTCACCAGTGAGACTCCCCTCCTCCGCCCCACCGCCCTCAACCGTGATGGCCTTGGGCTACGTCCCATGTAGCACCTCAAAACAGCGGACACTTTGACTGTTCGAGAAGATGGAACTATGGAGACACAAACTTACACATAAGGCACTGTTTCTTACCGTCTTAGGTTCCGTTTCAACAGTGGAGGTGTCGACCACCTCGGTTGCACAGCCATTCGTGGACCCTCCTCCAGCACTCTCATCCAGAGATCGAAACAGCACCGGTGACGATTGAAGATGAGATGCAAATCACAGGAGCGTTGTATGCCTCATCAATTCCACCGCCATGCTGAATTCCTGGAATGTCGCCGTCGTCAATTCATGAGAGAGGAAAGGATATAAGACATGAGGGTATGTCAATATGGGGCAGTGGGATCACCACAGGGAATGTTTATCGGCAAATTGGCAGGGCGATCATCGTTCTCTAGATCCGCTCACGCCCCATGAAGGAGAGCGGGGTAGTTATGCTCGGTGAATATGTGCTGTCGAGCAAGCCAGTGGGCCCGTTCGAGCCTCATCGGTAGAATTGATGCGATTTGGATAGCGCTGAAATCACTAGGGCGTGCAAACTGAGTTGGTTCCATGCCTCCGACATGGTAGGCTCTAGACACTCTCTGGATTCTTGTTCTCACGTCCGCGCCATACATAATATACACTCGCTATCTATGCATCTGTCCCATTGTCTGTGAATTGAATCCCCGGGTTCTATCTGAAGGCCAAGTAGACCTCGGTCTACAAGGCCCCTTACTCCATTGTGTCGGCCAATTGCAAAGAATGCAGACCCCGTTACTGGAAGCGCGTTTTAATGCCCGAAACTTGGGAGAAATCAGGGGGTCCGGCTCCTGAACCTAGGCAGAGCCAAAATCAGGGGACAGCGTCAATCTCTGCCACCACATCCCTATTGACGCTCCCGACCAGAACGTGAGCTTAGTCCTCCAAGTCAGCCTTGGACGCCACGGGGGTGTCCACCATCAGCGTCAAGAGGCTCAGCCCGACCTCGGCCGCGGCGAGCACGGTCGTCTCGCCCGGGTTGTCGTAGACGGGGGAGACCTCCACCACGTCCGCACCGACGACGGAAAGGCCGCTCAGGCCGTCGAGAATGCTGAGCAGCTCCCGCGTCGACCAGCCGCCGGGCTCGGCGGTGCCGGTGGCCGGCGCGAAGGCTGGGTCAAGGACGTCAATATCTGCAACGGCGTATTCATTGGCGGCGCCGGTCTTGACATTAGCTCTTTCTTCGTTTTATCCCTGTTCTTTTTCGCCCCTCTTTCTCTCTTACCCCCTTTGAGGAGGCTACCCGTCTCTCCTCTCGAATGAAGACGAATAGATAAGAAGGCTGTTACTTACCGACACTGATATAAACCTTGGAGTCCCCCACGCGTTCCTTGATCCGCGAGATGATACCGGCGACGCCGATCGTGTCGAGGTCCCTAGCCTTGATGATGGTGAAGCCGCACCTCATATCGTTCCTGATGTCACCCTTCCGTCGGATGAGCGGGGCGCGGATCCCCGCGTGGATCGAGGTGTTCTTGATGAGGCCTTCTTCATGGGCGATGTGGAGGAATGTCCCATGGTTCATCCCGCTTTTTGTACGTTCCCCCATAGCGTCAGCGCGATGCACATGACAAGGAGGCAAATGCATGTTAGATAGCGGTTGGTGAGGTGATGGCTTCCTTACGCGTAGTCCGATATTCCACCACCTTGCGTACTCCGTCAGAACAAGCCCAAGATGATTTCAGTACGAAAAGGAGGCACAGTGGCCTTTTTAATAGACTTACCCAAAACCGCGGGATCCCAAGTGTCTGTAAAGGGTCAGCGCCTGTGCATGCCTATATGATCACCTTGTGAGATAACTACCCTGGAGAGACAGCCCTTGACCTACCAATATGGGAGTCCATGTGTATTACAGACACCTCACCGAACCTCTGATAAGTGGACCGCAGGGCAGACAGAGTTGTGGAGTGGTCACCCCCCAGTGTCAAGATCCTCGGGGTCCTGGAAACGGACGCGTTCGCCGCCATATGACCTGATACGACCTACACAGCGAAAAGGATCCAGGCTCAGCCCATTAGGCACAAATAAGAAGGGCCAACATGACAGATAGGCTTAGGTGTTCGACACCACACCAACCTTGTGAGCCTTATCGAGCTGTCTCAGTGCCACATTGTTGTCCAGCCAGGTCATCCTCACGTCCCCGCAATCGACGAGAGTTGCCCAAGAGGAAAGAATGTTCTTTCCTGTCCAATTGCTCATGGTCAATAGTTAGTGCTCCCGCCGCGTTCCCACTCCAAACTGCCTAGGATGAGGGTGAATGCCGAACCGGTGTAGACGCTGTAACCGCCTAACAGGGACATCCTCTGGCTGCCAACCCTGATTCCCTGGGGTCCGAACCGGGCCCCGGGTCTTCCAGTTGTGGTCTACCATACACAGATCCGTTAGAACAGTCCCGAATCCACAAGGTATCGGGGTGGTGCCCAAGGATTTTCGCGCCCACCCACCGTATCGAAGGGGGCGCCCATGATGCCGATGTCATACTTGTTTCCGGCAATCTCGACCTGTTCGTCAGAGAAACAGTTCACATACGGCAAGTTCGCGAACGTCTTCAGCCCGTTGAACTGGCTGCCCCGGACGATGTCGATGTCGTCTTCGTGACTAAGCGTCGCGTCAGAGGCCTGGTCAGGATGGAGGGGCATCTGGAGGCCGACGCGGGGAAACTCCCAAGCCGCGGAGGCCTGGCCTGCCGTAAAGGCGGCAGTCATCACCGCCCAGAGACTCAATCTCATCATGGATGGCGGGCTGGATAGAGATTACGGGGCTTGGTATGTATTAAGGTGTATATCAAATGGTCATGTTTTATTTCACAGTGAGATGAAGTAGTCGGGGCGAGGAGGAGGACGACGACGGGTGAGCCATTTCTCTTTTGTGAGGTTTGGTAACCAATCATTACCCTGATACTCTGCTAGTCTAAAATGCGTGGATCTGGTTTGATGATCTCGGACTTGAAAGTGAACTGAATCTGAGTCGCAGCCTTGAGGTTTTCCTAAGGTCTAAAGATATCGGAGCCTGGACATTGTTTAAGAGAGATTCTACCCGATGGACGTCGAGAACGCAAAAAGCCAGCAAAATAATGCTAAATGTTAGGGCAGAGCGAGTGGCCTCAGCCGCACGAGACAAGAAGACGATGTGAAGTAATATGCTCGCCTGAGGTGAAGAACCTCTACTTATATCTTTATTGTCCAACAACCAGAGATAAGAATTGTGCGACTCCATTTTGCCCCATCCTCTCGTTGCACATTGTCACACATCAAGGATATCTAATGCACTTGTCAAACCATCGACCATCAGATGCCTTAACGGACGGTGAGAGCTATGGGGAAAAGAGCAATGCAGCGTTATTAAAGGAGTTCGACCCACCATTGGAACGGTAATGAACTCAATTGCCGCCTTAGATAATGCACCTACTCCGCGCAGCCAACATACTTCACTTTGATAGATGACGCTTCCAGGAGTAGATAGATACCTTGACTTGCTGGGCTCCGATGAGAGGGCACAAACTATATCTCCGTGCTTGGTCAAATCCGGTTGCTCTCCGGGAATGGCCCGGGTATCATCTCCTAATCAACAAATTAAATCTTTATCTCGGGTTCACCCCTAGAGTTCTCCTGGTGTTAGGTGCTACTGCCTTAACATGTGGGCTGCGGGACATCCTAGTGCAAGAGTCCAACCTGGCTGTGCTTGGGGAGATTACGCGCGGCGTACTCCGGAGGTTGTCATCGATCCCGCCGTCCGGTGCGGTGCTCCTCAATGCACCTATCTATTATGTCTGAATATTACGTTCCCCTACAGACACACGCAAGCGCCGAATTGGCTTGTGCGAGTTTGTTCTCATCTTCACACACACGCACATATACATATCCACTTTAGGTACATAGGGCTATCAAGTCCTCAGGGCGCCACCGAACCCCGAAGAGGCACGGTCATTGCCACGGCCCCTTTGGACATCTCATGTTGTTGGCAGCCGGCGACTTCGGCACGCAGGAAGATATGCATGGCCCCCCGGCGCCGTGTCGATAGTTCGGTTGGCAGGGATATCCTAGCCATAGCCATCGCCATCAGGTATCGGGTACAAGGTGACGATGTACACACTGCTACAGCCTGTCGTCCATAACGAAGAAAAGATGGGAAGAGCATACATGCCAACGAAACATTGGACTAAGCGGATATCTATCCAGTGAGCTCTATTCAGAACAGCAGACGGGCGAAGGGGGTATAAGAAACGGGCAATAAAAGTCTATAGGAGGGGGAAACAAAGAGGTGGTCGGGGGTATCATCCAATTCGCCGATCCAACAATGCAGATAGAAATAAAAGGGAAACGACATGCGCTCAAGGCAGAGAGAGAGAGTAAAAGAGGAGGAGAAAGGCGAAAATGGCAAGAATAGAGAAGCGACAAGAGTGTGCATACATCACATCGCTTGGGAATCCACCTGCAATGTTGAAGTGATTCATGGCCCCGGCCAATCCACGCCCCATGTTTGCCGCTTTGTATGTAGGTTTGCAAGGTTCGTTGATGGGACATGCGGGAGACGGGCAGATATGCGGCCGCACGTTCGGAGGTGAGAGAAAACAGCTCCAGTCAGCTTTGGGGGAGCATTGGGGGCGGGAAATGGG